>CM041777.1:226792934-226949628 GCA_023374045.1 Limonium bicolor | reverse complement strand
TTTTGTATCAGTGTTCATCTAAATTCAAGCTCTTCGAAACAAGACTAATCAAAAATATTTTTTTGACAATTTAAAAAATTTATAACAGCTAACATGTATATTTTTGCGCATATCAACGAGACTTGTTATTCACCATAAAAAATTAAAATGCATCATACTACTATAATACACCACAAAACAATAATGATCCTTTATTTGTTCCAAAATTGCTACGTCATAAAATATATGTTTCATCATATAAGGTTTAAAATACATCATAAAATAAAAAACCCCAAACCAAATAAAATACCATAAAACAATAATGATCTAACTATCAATTGTGAAGTTTGTCATCTAATTCACCACTTATTAGTTAATAAATCATAATACTAATTTTATTAAATCATATCATCATTTTTTGTATATCATCATAAAATATAAAAATAAAGATAATTAAACTTATCTAACTATATCCATTATTTAGGAAAAGATTAAACTTGGATGAATAGTGATATGTAATTTTTTCATTTAAACTTATACTACTTCAAAATAATAATTATTTAAAATTAATATAACAAAGAGACAATTTAGTTACAAATGAAACTGTGAACTTATCCTCATTCTTTTGATAGTCAGGGCATCTCATTTAGACCCCATACTTTTATGGGTTTATGAAATCTAATCAATTCACTTTTTCACTCTATATATTAGATACATTAATTATCATATTAATTGTTTTATATTTTTATCTACTTTTTCTTTTTCTTTTTCTATTTTCTTCTATTTTCATTTCACCGAGTATGTAATCAACTATCAGTTTCTAAGTGTGTAAAAGAATATGGCCTAAATCGCCAGGTTTAGCTCTATTGACGATCCACTTTGTAAATGAAATTCTTGATATTTTTTCTAGGGAACAATGCTGTTCCATCTGTCTGGTGGCTAGGATTACAATTGCGATTAATCAAACTCGGAACCAAAGAACACGGCTAGCTTTCACAGTCAAGCAATGGACCCATCCTACGTCACGTTAAGTTAGGCCCATCATTCGACCATTTTCTTCCAAAGTGCACAACCACGAGGAACGCGACTACAAGTCAACATATGTCTACATACATTTTTTTTCTATTAGTACTATAGTAATTAATTACTACTCCCTCCGTCCCACACTCTTTGTCCACTTTACTATTTGAGCTTGTCGTTTGACTTTAATATTTAACATGTAAGATAATATATTTTTATAAATTTTTTTTGCATAATGGAATCCTTACATGAAAACTATATATTGTAAAATAAAATTTAAAAAATTATTTTATCTTATATATTTAATATTGAAGTGGAAAAACGTGCCAAAAGCAAATGAGACACTTATGACGGGACGGAGGTAATAGCACAACTTTCAGCCACCAAAATCATAAGACTATTCTTATTCTTTCGTAATAGCTCATATCATAGTTGATATCAATAAGGAAAAATAGGGGAAAAAATATGTAAAAAATAAAAATTAATATAAAAATTGATATATAGATTGATTGTCCTATTTATTATTTAATTATATTATTTGATTCAATATTTAACATATAAAATAAAATAATTTTAAAAATTTATATTATTCCTTATTCAGGACGTATGGAGTACTAAACTCGTGCTATTAACGTACCTACGCGTTCGATGAAACGCGTAAAATGCTGCATTCTTTCGGCTTTTGTCTTTTTTTTTTTCGGAACAATTTCTTCTTTTTTTCAGCTTGTCGTGGTTAACTCGTTAACAATAGAAATACTCCCTCCGTCCCTGATTGACTTTCTGATTTCTATTTGGACTTGTCATTTGATTTCAATATTTAACATATAAGATGACATAATTTTATAAATCTAAGTTTTTACAATTGAATCCTTATGTCAAAAACTATTGTTGTGAATTTTGTTTTATAAAATTATTTTATCTTATATGTTTTAATATTGAAGTGGAAAAACGTTCCAAAAAGCAAACATGAAGGTCAAAGTGGAGGAAGTAAGAAATCCCATCCAACTCAGACCATTTTTCCACCAATGTGTCAGACTCAAGTCTATTGTGATGCATTCGATATTCCAGTCAACCCCCACCGCTTCCACGACCAATAACACGTCACATTGCTTCTGTTCTGCCAAATGCAGATGCCCACATCTCCTTTCCTTGCACACACACAGTCACACAGATACAGCACTGTAGTTCTTTTCTTTTGCCCTCCCCTGAACATGGCTTTTACTCTTTAATGCTTGCTATTTTATTAAAATAGAGCTCCTTGCTAAATCCCAGATTCGGTTAGTAATAACAACAAACCAGCCCCAAGCATGGCAGTGTGTTGTCGTCCCTTGCTTGTTTTGCCGGCGACAATGAAGTTCAACAAAATTAGGTATATTTCCTCTTTCCTTTTCGTTGCTCTTCTCCTCGCCACGGTATCGTCGTCAAAATCGTCCTCGCGGCTATCTCCAACGCAGGTTTCCATCCTGATCGACCTCGCAAATCAGATTAATAACCAGACCAGTCTCTCTTCTTCATGGACCCCCTCAACCGACCCATGTTCATGGCATGGCGTAACTTGCAAAAACACTTCCTCTCTTCTTCTACCCCTTCCACCGTCATATCCCGGCTCTCTTTCCCCGACTTTAAGCTTTTCAACTCCTCTTTCCTCCTAACCGCTTGCGAAATCACCACTTTGGAGTATCTGGACGTCTCCAGAAACTTACTCAACTCAATCCCAGATGGATTCGTCTCCGCTTGTGCGAAATCCGAGGGGTTGAAGTCTCTAAACTTCAGTTCAAACAAAATCTCTGGCATTTTACCCGATTTTAATGCCTTATCTAGATTGGAGTTCTTGGACTTCTCCAAAAACAATCTATCTGGGAAGATTGAGTCCCAGTTGAACGGATTAATATCGCTTAAGTCTCTGAACCTTAACTTCAATTCGTTCACTGGCTCAATCCCTCTTGGCAAATCAATGTCCTTAGAGCAACTGCAACTATCGAAAAACTCCTTCCAAGGTAACATCCCAGAAAAGCTAGCCGATTACAAGAACCTGACACTAATTGATCTCAGTACGAACAATCTCAAGGGCAAATTCCCGACTAGAATCGCCGAGCTCTCCAAACTTCAGACGCTGGTGTTATCCAACAACTCTCTCTCGGGCTCCATCCCAAGAGCTCTTACCCGAATCACGACTCTCTCTCGGTTCGCAGCCAATCAGAACACTTTTACCGGTACAATCCCATCTGGGTTTTCTGAATTGCTCGAAAATTTGGACCTGAGTTACAACATTTTAAGTGGGTCGATACCGAATGATCTTCTCCGCGGCTCACATCGACGAACGGTGGATTTGTCTTCAAACAGGTTAGGTGGGTCACTGCCCGGAAACATGTCATCTTCATCCTTGGTTAGATTGAGACTGGGAAGCAATCAGTTGAACGGGGTGTTACCGTCTAAAATCTGTAGTAATCTTCCTAGCCTTGTTTATCTTGAGCTGGAGAACAATGATTTAACCGGTACAATCCCTGCTGATTTTGGTTCGTGCAAGAATTTGCAACTCTTAAGCTTAGGCAGAAATCAATTCTTTGGTGAGCTGCCTGTTCAGCTGGGAAATCTTAATCAGCTTAAGGTTTTGTCCCTGCAAGCAAACAGCTTTCGTGGACAAATCCCAACTGAGATAACCCTGTTAACAAATCTGTCAACCCTGAACATCAGCTTGAATTCGTTGAACGGCGCTATACCCTCTTCCATTTATCGCCTAAGTAACTTGGTGTACTTGGACTTGCAAGACAACCATTTAAATGGTTCAATACCAGCCACTATGGCTAAGATGGCACGCTTGGAGGAACTCAATCTGGGGAGTAATCAACTTGGAGGGGAAATCCCTCCCATGCCTTCGCTATTACAATATTCTCTGAATCTCAGCTTCAATCTGTTCCATGGAAGAATTCCTGAATCTCTCGGAGAACTGGGTTCACTGGAGGTTTTAGATCTTTCTAACAATCATTTTTTTGGTAATATCCCTGAAAACCTTGCAGACATGGATAGCTTGACGGCGCTGTATTTATCTAACAACAATCTATCCGGAAACATGCCTAAATTCAAATCAGCCGTCAGTGTCTTCACAATGCCAGGAAACAAGGATCTGGTGCATTCAACTCCAAGTCCAAGAATCTTTGGAACCCGCAAGAGAATATCATTTCGCATCATAGTTGCCATAGCTGTGGCAGCTGGGTTCATCGGTATAGTCATCGCGTTGGTGGTGCTCTCACCATGGCAAGAAGGTTCACCAGAAAGAGGCAAACTAAGATAGAGTCCAGGGAGGAAGAAAATTCCCCAACTCAGTTCATTGAAGGACACTTGCTGACGGCAAGTAGTGCTCACAGATCAAACATACACTTCGGTAGAGCTATGGAAGCGGTGGCCGACTCTATTAACTTGGTGATGAACTGCAAGTTTTCCACCTATTATAAGGCGGTAATGCCTTCAGGCGCCTGCTACTTCGTCAAAAGACTTCATTGCAGGGATCAGATGTTACAGGATACTAACCAGGACTTCCGAGACGAGCTAGAGATCCTTGGGAAGTTGAACAACTCAAATATCATGGTCCCTTTGGCCTACATGTTGACGGAAGACAGCATTTACCTATTCTATGAATATGCTCACAAGGGCACTCTCTTTGATATACTACACAGTAGTTTGAGGATTGGTTTGGACTGGCCAAGCAGATACAACATCGCCATTGGTTTGGCTCGAGGCCTGGCTTTCCTCCATGGATACCCTGGGCCTGATGGTCCCATTCTCCTTTTTGATTTTTCAAGCAAAAGCGTTATGCTTAGGTCTATAAAAGAGCCTCAAATTGCAGATATTGAGCTTTGTAAAGTGATTGATCCATCTAAGAGTACCAGTAGCCTTTCAGCCGTGGCTGGTTCTATTGGCTACATTCCACCAGGTGAAGAGATTTATGTAACCCCTCCTGTCTAACTTCTACATTCTTAATTCTGGACTATCTTTCCATGACTGAAATGAAGTTGGACAATTTATGTTGCCTGTGCAGAGTATGCTTACACAATGAGGATCACGACAGCCGGGAATGTTTATAGCTTTGGGGTGATTCTACTTGAGCTGTTAACTGGAAAACCAGCTGTTAGTGAAGGAACAGAACTGGCCAAGTGGGTGGTGAGGAACACGTCCGAGCAGAAGAATTGGGCTCAAATTCTTGATCTCAGTGTTAGCAGAACATCGCCTGCTGTTAGAAGCCAAATGCTGGCAGTGCTGCGTATCGCTTTGGCTTGTGTTGATGTTTATTCCGAAGCCAGGCCGAAGATGAAAAGTGTGCCAAGGATGCTCCTGAATGCTAGATAGATAAGCTTTCATTTCGGGGTGGACAGAAGAATTCTGGTAAAAAATATATATCCTACTCGAGGCTTTTTTCCAGTGTTTCATGAGTATATGAGGAGAAATAGTGTAGCACATTCACATCTGTAAGAAAAACTTACGCGTTACTTCCCCAAACGACATATGCTAGGCATGAAAGTAATTACCCATGCTGCCTATGATGTCTGTACTCTGTAGTCATGAGCGATTTGTAGCTAGGAATTCTGCATGTACATAATTAGAAAGAAGAGATTTGGTGATAGACTCCAAATGTCGCAGAACCTTTTTTTTCTTTCTATAATACAATATTCATTCTAGGTGACCGATAGAGAATTATGTTAGTGATTTGTATATAGAAATTAGGAAAGATTACACAGTTATTGTGCATGTTTGTATTTAATGATTATCATTAGATATATGATAAAAGTTTAATTTCGTGTTTTAAAAAATTAGGTTATATGAGTGTATGAGTTTGATAATTAGTAAGGAAGACACATTAGTTTTGCAACCTTCCGTCTTCCATGTTGAATTTGAATAAGTTCCTAGGTTATAGGAACCGACTAGGAACCGACTAGTGTTAGTTGTGGTTGTTCTATTTTGTAGCTCTGTTACTGTAAGATTCTGTTACTCTGATTGTAGCATACCTTTGGCTATTTAAAGCCTTGAAGTCATATCAATAAATCATCAAGTATACAGCTTCCGTATGAGTCTATTTGAGCTCTACAAATCTGGTATCAGAGCTTTAAATTAGTGAGAGAAACACAAGTGAGTGGGTGAGTGAAAACATGAGAGTAAGTGCAAACCAAGTATCCCTAAGTTTCCCTAAGTTTGATGGGGACTATGATCACTGGAGTCTTCTTATGGAGAACTTACTACGATCGAAAGAGTACTGAGGTGTGGTGAAAGATGGATTCGTCGAGACAACGAGTGAAGAGATGTCGTCCAACGCACAAAAGAAGACGCTGAATGAAATGAGATTGAAAGATCTCAAAGGAAAGAATTATATGTTCAGTGCAATTGATAAACCAGTCCTTAAAATGATTACACTGAAAGATACTTCTAAGCAACTGTGGGATTCGATGAAGCTCAAGTATCAAGGAACATCAAGAGTGAAGCGTGCCCAATTACAGACGTTGAGAAGGACCTGTTGTTGGAGATGAAGACCGGTGAGTCTGTTATAGATTACTTTGCGAGAGTGCTGGTGGTGGCCAATGATATGAGAAACAGTGGAGATGACATGCAAGATGTCAAGATTATAGAGAAGATCCTACGCACATTAACTAAGAATTTTAATTACATTGTTTGTTCAGTTGAAGAATCGAACGACATTGATAATCTCTCAGTTGATGCGCTGTGGAGTTCATTACTGGTACATGAGCAAAAGATGAGGAAACCTAACAATGGTGGAAAGGATCAAGTGTTGAAGGTCACATATGATGACAGAGGAGGAAGAGGTAGAGGAAGAATGGGCTCTAGGATGAGAAGAGGTCGAGGAAGATCATTTAACAAATCTACAATTTAGTGTTTTAAATGTCTCAAACTTGGGCGCTTTCAATACGAATGTCCAAATTGGGATGGAAAAGCTAATTACGCCGAAATAGATGGCGATGAAGAAGATGTGTTGCTCATGGTGTTTACAGAAGATGATCAGAAGCAAGAAGCTTGGTTCCTGAACTCAGGCTGTAGCAATCATATGTATGGAAACAAAATGTGGTTTTCCACACTTGATGAAGATTTTCGCCACTCCGTAAGGTTAGGCAACAACTCTCAGTTGCAAGTGATTGGAAAAGGAAATGTGAGTCTATGATGGGAAGGAAGAGTTCATACTATTTCTGGTGTTTACTTTGTTCCCGACTTACGAAGTAATTTACTCAGTATTGGACAGCTACTGGAGAAAGGCTGTGAAGTATGTATAAATCATGGAGTGTTCAAGCTATTTCATCCGAAATTTGATCTTATCCTACAATGTTCGAAGACATCAAACAAATTATTCAAGATCATGGCAGCCATGAACAAATCAGAAAGTGTGACTGGATGCTTCCAGATAACATCCACAGATGAATTCCACCTCTAGCATCGCAGATACAGGCATCTCAATTACAAGGGTTTGAGAACATTGAAATATCAAAACATGGTGAGAGGAATACCACACTTAAAGAAAGGTGGAGAAGATGCGGCATGCGTTAGTTGTTTGATCGGGAAACAACACCGAGAATCCATTCCAAAGAAAAGTTTAAGACGGTCATCAAGAAGGCTACAATTGGTGCACTCAGATCTTTGTGGTCATATTTCTTCGGTATCCAAAAGTGGCAAAAGATATATCCTTACCTCCATCGATGACTACAGTAGAAAGGTATCGGTATAATTTTTGTCAAACGAATCTGATACGTTTGTCTTGTTCACAAGATTTAAGAGCCAAGTTGAGAGAAAGACTAGAGAAACGTTGGTGTGCTTGAGGACTGACCGAGGAAGAGAATTCATATCAACTGAATTCAAGCTATTTTGTGAAGAGACAAGAATCAGCAGATAGCTCACAACAGCATTTACACCGCAACAAAACGGAGTAGCCGAGCACAAGAACTGTACTATAATGAACATGGTACAATGCATCTTGAAGGATAAGGAGGTTCCCAAAAAGTTATGGCCATAAGCAACAAGATGCGCTGTTCACGTGTTGAACAAAAGTCCTACTTCGGTATTAAGAGAAAAGACACCAGAGGAGATATGGAGTGGAGTAAAACTAACGGTGGATTATTTTAGAATTTTGGGGGTGCCTTGCCCATGTTCATGTTCCTGATCAAAGAAAAAATAAACTGGATGACAAGTGTATTACCTGTGTACTAATTGGGGTAAGCAATGAATCAAAGGGCTATCGACTTTACCATCTAATCACTGAGAAAGTAGTGATAAACTGTGATGTTGTGTTTGAAGAAGAGAAGGGCTGGAACTGGAAGAAATCAGGTGGAGAAACAAATGAGGAGCCATTGATCTAGGAAGAATGTGAGTTAGAAGCCTGAGCCGAATATGCACAACCACCGCACGATCAGAATCACACATTGGAGGTGTCGTAGGCCGGAGAGGCCACACCTGGAGAAGACCTGCAACACCAAGAACGCCTGCAACACTAGGAGAAGTGCCTAGAACTCCCAGAACTCGCAAACCACCTTCTTATTTACTAGATTTCACAACAGGGGAGGAATCGTTAGAGGACGAAGAAGAAGAAGAAGAAGAAGAAAGTGTCAATATGGTTATGTTTGTTTTGTTTGATGATCCACCTACTTTCGAAGAAGCAAAAAGAAATGAGAAGTGGCTGAAAAAAATGGATTCTGAATTGGAGTCAACAGAAAGAAACAAGACATAGAAACTTGCTTAACTACCTAAGGGAGCAAAGAAAATTGGTGTAAAGTGGGTATACAAGACGAAGCTCAATGAGAAAGGAGAAGTAGACAAACACAAAGCGAGACTAGTAGCAAAGGGGTATGCACAACAACACGGTGTGGACTACAATGAGGTCTTTGCTCAGGTGGTGCGATAGGATACTATACGTATGATATTAGCATTGGTGGCTCAGAAAAACGGGAGTGTTTTCAATCAGATGTAAAATCTGCGTTCTTATATGGGGCTTTCTGAGGATGTATACGTTGAACAGCCGTAAGGCTACATCAAAAAAGGAGAGGAACATAAAGTATACAGGCTTAAGAAGGCATTATATGGTCTTAAGCAGGCACCTAGGGCGTGGTCTAGCAGAATCGAAGCTTATTTCACTAAAGAGGGATTCAAAAGATGTGAATATGAGCACACATTGTTCATCAAGAAGGAAGAAGGTAACAAAATCCTCATCGTTAGTCTTTATATAAATTACTTGATCTTTACTGGAAATGATCATGCTCTGTTGGAGAATTTCAAGTCATCTATGAAGGAGGAATTTGACATGACTGATTTGGGAATAATGAAGTATTTTCTGGGTTTTTAAGGTCGTACAAGATGCATAAGGGATTTTTATTCCCCAAAGAAGTATGTAGAAGAGATTTTGAAGAAATTTAATTTGCAGGCTACAAATGCAGTCAAGAATCCAATCGTTCCAGGTTCTAAGCTCTCAAAGGAAGGTTCAAGAAGCAAGGTGGATGCATCTCTTTACAAGAAGTTGGTCGGAAGTTTAATGTATATTACCTCTACCAGACCAGATCTCATGTTTGTGGTATGTTTGTTAAGTAGATATATGACTGCTCCTACAAAACGACATCTACAGACTACAAACGTGTGCTGCGTTATTTAAAAGGTACTATGTCCTTTGCTTTATGCTATAGGAGAGGAGGTGGAGAAGAGTTGACTGTCTACATAGATAGTAATTATGTTGGAGATGTCGATGATAGGAGAAGTACAAGTGGGTATGCATTTATCCTGAGTGAAGGGGTTGTAGCTTGGGCATCCAAGAAGCAACCTGTAGTGACGCTTTCGACAACAGAAGCAGAATTTGTGGCTGCCGCATTCTGTGTGTGTCAGTGTGTTTGGATGAGAAGAATTCTAGAGGAGTTTGGTTTGGAGCAAACAAGGAGCACTACAAGACTGTGTGATAACAGTTCAGCTATCAAGTTGTCTAAGAATCCGGTGCTCCATGGGCGAAGTAAACACACTGATGTAAGGTTTCACTTCTTAAGAGATCTCACAAAGGAAAGGATTGCTAAGTTAGTACACTATGAGACATGATCAGGTAGTAGACATTTTAACTAAACCTTTGAGGCTGGAATTATTTGCTAAGCTAAGGGAGAAGCTCAGAGTGTGTGAGAAGATAAACTGAATGCTATCGCTTTCAGTTTAGGAGAGACATTGTTGAATTTGAATAAGTTCCTATTTATAGGAACCAACTGGTGTTAGTTGTAGTTGTTCTATTTTGTAGCTCAACAACCGTAAGATTCTGTTACTCTGGTTCTAGCATACCTTTGGCTATTTAAAACCTTGTAAGTCATATCAATAAATCATTGAAGTATACAACGCTTCTGTGTGAGTCTATTTGAGTTCTACATTCCGTCCCCTCCTCTTCGTCTCTACCAATTTGGACAAGACGACACATTAGTTTATTGTAAAACTTTAAAGTATTAAGATATAACCTGAAGTTCTAATATATCTTTAAATTTGAAATAAATAAATTATAGACTTTAAAATAACCACAAATTATAAATAACTTAAACTTGTAAAATAGTCTTAAATTAATTTGAAAGAAACTATAAACAATGAATTGTTAGAGTTTGTTGGATCTTATCCGAAACTTTAAGCTACCATAAAATAGATAATAAGCTAAAAGGAACTCTAGAATAACTTGTAAGAAACAATAAAAGATATACATGATGAGACTCGAACCCTATAACAAACTAAGCACCAGAAACATTTAATACTATATATGTCTAAATAAATAAATATATTGATGTGCATATATATATAAACATATAGTTTGTTACTATATGCTAGTTGTACATTTGACCTTATAATGTTTAATTCTCGCTTAAGTCTCATCTTACTTGTGAGTTGTCAATCTTGACTTTCTTTGGTCAATGGAGTTGACCAGGTCAATGGTAGTTGGCTTGACTAAAGTATTCAAGTCTAAAATTTTATATAATTCATTATTTATTCCTTTGAATTATATAATTATTTCTTTGGACTAACTCTTCATAATTTAACTTTAGACCTTTGTGTCTAATGTTTAATACTATACTTCTCTTATATATTAAGCTCCTCTAATATTATATTCAATTTTAAACTTTAGTATATGGTTATAACATTCCATATACTTTTATAATTCAAGGTGAACTTTTAAGTTCTTTAAACCTTATACTAACTTCAATTAGCTAGTATTTATTTTACTCTTGTTGTCACATAATGACACTCTCCACCATATCATAAAATCCATCTCCAAGTTCTGTATATTCTCGAATTGGATTCCAATTTCTTCTTAATTACATTCTTACCACCTTATCTCGTATACCCTTACAACCTTACATTATATAAGTATGTTCCCACCAATTTAATGTCACATTAGTATACACTCATAACCTCATACTATAAACCATCCATATCCCTTGAATCCTTTATCGGATTGGGTACCGTTTCAATGTATATAGTTTCTAGGTGGCCACTACCCGATAAATTCCAATTCATTCATCAAACCAACTCCTTAATCCTAAGTTCAAATCAGATTGATCTTTATTTAATCTAAGGTGGGATTTTTCTAGTTTGTTTATGAAGTATTATTCAATACTACCTAGATTCCATGATCAACAATTGAGTTGAATCCCAGTTCAACTGGATCTGGCCCAATTTTTGGCTTAATCGGAGATTCCCAAATTGATTTCAATTTAGAACCCTAATGTTGGCCTTATTTCAATTTCTAATCTTTTACCCACTCATAACTTGACTTAAACCCATTATAAAAATAAATCCGGTCAATGGGTCAGAAGCCCAATTTGATTAACCTCCAAATCAATTCAATTATATTCCCTTCTTGAACCCAATTTGCTTTATCCTTTGTCATTTTAGTGGACTATCCTATTAAGCCCAGCCCAGATTAAGTAAGGCCTAGTTCAGTTTGACAGGTTGACTAGTTGTTTAGTCTATTTTGAGTTGGACTTTCATTGACCAATTCTATGCCCAATCTAATTTGACTTACCCTCAATCAATTTGACTGGCCAAAATCTCCAATTTAATTGTGACCTTCCAATTTCAATTTTGACTTGGCTAAAATTGCTAATTTGATTTTGACCTTGTTGACCAATTTTTCCCAAATTGAACTTCAAACCCTTAACTTTCCAGACTCTGCAAAATTGCCCCAAATTCCTCAAATTCATGTTTTCCCCCAATTTCTTCAAATTACATTTTTGTCCACACTTTATCATAATTACCATTTCACCCTCATCAATTTTTTGAATGTTACAATTTTGCCCCAATTTTTGAGAAGCCCTAATTTCGAATTTCTCAAACCCTAATTTGTCAATTTCACACTTAAAACTCTAATTTCAATTTCAGAAGCCCTAAATGATTTTCCCCAAATCAATTTCAAAATTCCTAAATTTGATTTTCCCCTAATCAATTTCGAAAAACCTTAAATTCATTTTAGGGCACTTATTTTTGCAACTCAGAAACACAACACATAAGGTTTATACAGTCCACGATTTGTACAAGATTCGCAAAGGAAAATAGTTATCACAACACTCAAACTCGCACAAGATTTAGGCAGAAAATGTACACATTTTTCGCAAGGGATTCGGGCTACTAAGCGCCGAATAATAGAGAAGAAGAAGATGATTTTCTGTCTTAGTTCCTGAACTCAAACAATAACTAAGAAATCAAAACATAGGAAAAAAGATTGGACTACCTCCCCGTCATTTCTCCGGGGATAATGTGGCCTCCATAAACTCGTCACCGGAGTTCTAGCCTCCTCCTCGTTCGCGCACCCGAACCGTCACCAAAACCGCAACCCATGGTCGGCCTCTTTGTCCAGATCGTGATTAAGAGAAGAGGGAAAGGCGGTTGGTTTGAAGAAATAAGAAGAAAAGAGGCATGACATAGAGAAGAGAGGCGCCTTTATGTGTTCTTCGCCAGTAGGGATGAAATTACCGTGAGTTGAGGGAATAAAGAGAAGCACGAGCGGTATGTTCCTTGTTAGGTTAGGATTTGTTTCAGAGGAAAAGAGAATGAAGAAGGAGGCGAAGTATCGGGAGTGAAGAGAGAAAGAAGAGAGGTGCTAGCAAGTATATTCCCAATTGCCAGTTAGGGTTTAGAATTACCATAAGATATAAGAAGAGAAAGAGCTGGGCTTACTATTTTTTTTGTTGCTGGGTTATTTAGGAGGGATGGGCTAGGGTAATTACCAGAGTAAGAAGGAGACGAATGGGTCGGCTCAGTCCCTCTGGACTGGTCGGCCCGATTATATATATATATATATATATATATATATATTAACATTACACGTATAAGTCATTTTTTACTCGTTTCTTCTTGTCCGTTTTTCGTGCCGTTTGCGACAAGTTATTTCATTTAACAAGACGGACTCTTTCATATCTCCAAATTTATAATTTACAAAAATAAATATCATTATTATAAAAATAAATTTGATTAATTAGTATTTAATTTCTAATTGGTTTACGTTTTGCCATTTTATGCGAAAATGCGACGTCGTTTATTCCGATTTCTTAACCAAATTTTCAATGCTTCTAAAATTACCCAAATAACTTTATAAGGTGTTTAAGACCTCGTTTCCACTTCTAAAATATTTGTGACATGTTTTTTTTATGTAAAAACGATTAATTATATTTTTGTTTATATTTCTTTTTCTAAACCTCTCAAGGTCGTTTTAAGGTTCGTTAATGTTTCCTAACGATTTCTTAGGGTTTATTTAAATATTATATTATTCCTTTCCCTTTACTCATTTAAGGATATTTAATTCCTTAATCTATCATTAATTACATTTATTTAATTAATTCATTATTAATTAAAGTAATTAATATTTGGGATATTTCAGTTGTAATTTATTAAATATAAGTTCAAATAACATAAAATTATACTGTTGTTATTGTTAATTCGAGTTCTTCAAAATAAGATCCGTGATGAAATTTAGTCCGTCAAAACACCAACAACGCACAAGGAAGAAGAAAGGCAATCGCCAAGAACAAGAGACGTGGAAGGATTACTGTATTATCTTTGGAAACTGTTTGGGTGAGGAGAACTTTCAACCCTAACTTACAAGGACCGAGGCGGACTTAAACCACACACCTAACTAAGACTAAAGCTAACTCTAATATATACAACTAAGCCTAACGGTAACAAAATGTACATTCACCTCAAAATAAATTAGAAAGGGGAATAAAGGAATAAACGTCATAAGGTATGCTAACAGCCCCCCTCAAATCATGCAAGGATTGCATGATTTGAAACATCACAAACACTCAAGCCTCATCCCAACTTCTCAGACCCATCTCCTTTAACAGCAAGGGATAGTGTTTCCCTGGAAGTGTCTTAGTCAAAAGGTCTGCAAGCTGGTCCTTAGAGGCAACGAACTCGACAGAGGTCAACCCATCTCAAAGCTTCTCTCTCACGAAATGGACATCCAATTCAATGTGCTTCGTTCTCTCATGTAGAACAGGATTCTTGGCAATGTGAATCGCTGCTTGACTGTCGGATTTGACAGGGACTGGCGCAATACCACTGACTCCAAGCTCATTCAGCAACCTTGTTAACCAGCTCAGCTCCGCAGTGACTTGTCTCATAGCCCGGTATTCGGATTCTGCAGAAGACAAGGCAACAGTGGTCTGTTTCTTAGATTTCCAAGACAAAGGGCTACCTCCTAAGCATATGAAGTAACCACTAATTGAACGCCTAGTATTCGGGCACCAGCCCAATCAGCATCACAATAGGCAATCAAATTAAAATCCTGTTTTCTGTTAAACAAAAGACCATAGCCTGAAGTACCCCTGATATAGCTTAAAGTATGCAAAGTCACCTTGAAATGTAACTCAGTAGGAGAATCTAGAAACTGACTCAAAACTTGCAAGGCAAAACTCAAATCAGGATGGCTGTGCGAAAGAAAACTCATTCTATTACCATCAACCAACCGCCTATACTCACAGGGATTATTCAAAGGTTTACCTTCAGCTCTTCTTAATTTCACATTCATGTCTAAAGGAGCTACTGCAGGCTTACCGTGCAAGCTACCAAATTCCCTTATCAAATCATCACAATAGGCTTTCTGTACCAGAACTATTCCATCAGAAGTGTGCAAAAATTGCATTCCCAGAAAATGATTTAAGTTGCCCAAGTCTTTTATTTTGAATTTCTAATCCAGACTTGTCTTAATGAGCTCTATTAGTTCTACATCATCACCAGTTATTAGAACATCATCAACGTACACAACCAGAAAACACAACTTATGATCAGTAACCTTAATAAAAAAGAATAATCATTCAATGACTGTTTAAAACCCAAACCTTTAAGGAACTCACTCAGTTTTTGGTGCCACTGTCTAGAGGCTTGTTTCAGCCCATACAATGATTTTCTTAGTTTACACACTTTTCCAGAATTTCTCAACTTATGCCCTTCTGGAATTTCCATATAAACATCCTCAAAAAGATCACCATGCAGAAACGCATTATTAACATCTAATTGAGCAATTTTCCAGTTCCTCTTTGCTGCTACTGCCACTAAAGCTTTGATGGTGGTGAATTTAACAACAGGAGAGAAAGTTTCCAGATAATCTATGCCATATTTTTGTGTAAACCCTTTGGCAACCAGTCTAGCTTTGCTCCTTTCTAAGGTTCCATTTGCATTGTACTTAAACCTATAGACCCACTTGCACTTCACAGCTTTCTTTCCTAGTGGCAACTCAACTATATCCCAGGTTCTATTTCTTTCCAGAGCATCAAATTCCTCAGCCATTGCCTGGACCCATCTAGGATCCTTAATAGCTTCAGAATACCAAATAGGTTCAGCTTCCTTATGTAAGTTGGCACTCAGACAAGTGTAAGTAGAAAACCTATCAGATTTCTCATATGAGTGACAATTTAATCCAGGGGCAAATAACCTAGATGATGCTATGGTTTCATTCTCATCCAGCAACACATAATTTGCACAGCAAACAGAATCTCCATGTTTTATGCCACTCACAGATTCAGCATTATTAATCCTATCGCGCAAAATTTGAGAGAAGGGGTCAGGATTAGACTTATCTCTTTTAGTTGCAGTTGAACTGCCCACAATGTAGTCCTCCAAATGTTTGGGAAGGCTTCTCTCTCTTGTGGATCTCCTTAAGGCTGCACCTTCTTCTGTCTGCTGAGTATCCTCAGCTTCCCGCGGTCTTGCAGTGGTGACAGTCTCCTAGGAGGCTTCTTCATCAATTAGGCCTGGTATTTCTTGTTCTTCTGACTCATGAGCATCTGGTAATGGGTCTGGATTATCAACGTGTCCCTGTCTTGCACTAGGGTTGCTAGTGCTATCTTCATCAAGCTCATACAAGAATGGGTCAGATGTAATTTCAACAGAACAGTTGTTTTCCTTTTCATTAAGATTATCATTTCTGAATGGAAAAAGGTTTTCATGAAAAACAACATCTCTATTGTAAATTACCTTGTTGTTGTCCAAGTCTAGCAGTTTATATCCTTTCTTACCTTGAGGATAACCAAGAAAGATAGCCTTTACCGATTTTGGAGAAAACTTATCATGCTGCTGTTTGTTGATGTTAGCAAAACAAAGACAGCCAAAACATCTTAACTCATGATATTCAGGTTTGATCCCATAAATAACTTCATATGGACTTTTGTTGTCAACACTGCTGAGGGGCATTCTATTAATCAAATAAGCGGCAGTTTGTACACTGTCTCCCCAAAATTTAAGAGGGAGATTAGAATGAAACATCAAACTTCTAGCAGTTTCAAGAAGATGCCTATGTTTTCGTTCTACCACTCCCCGTTTCTATTGGGGGGTGTAAATGCATGTAGTTTGATGTATAATGCCATGTTTATGAAGGAAATCAGAAGCATAATTTGAACTGCCAAGTTCGCATGCATTATCGGTTCTCAAGATTTTTACCTTCCTCTTAAACTGAGTTTCTATCATGTTGAAAAACAGAATAATGATGTTAAAAGATTCACTTTTATTAGAACACAAATGTATCCATGTGGCCCTACTTTTGTCGTCAACAAGAGTAAGAAAGTAAAACTTGTCATCATAGGTCCCTACTTTGTAGGGACCCCATAGGTCTGCATGTATCAGTTCAAACAGATCATATTTTTTCATTGCACCAGACTCAAATGGAAGTCTATGACTCTTTGATCTAGAACAAGATTCACATACAAATTGCTTATTTCTATACATGGAATCAATGAGATGAAGCTTAAGAAGTTTATCCCTAGGAACATGTCCTAATCTGTGGTGCCACAAGTTCACTTTGTCATTACAATCAAAACCCAAACTGATGGTTTTGTCCCTACAAGCTAAAGAAAAATGCCCTTTAATCTCTTTATCACATTCCCAATCCAAGATGTAAAGACCTCTTCTGAAATTCCCAATTCTGACATGAATTTTCTTCTCAAAGTCCTGATAAGAGCATGATTGAGAGTCAAATATGAAATTTCCTCTAAGAGATTCAGACAGCTTACTAATTGATATCAAGTTAAATCTAAATGCAGGAACATAAAGCACATCTTTCAAGGTAATGAATGAATTAATTTTAACCTCCCCAATAATGTTAACAGGTTGAGGGTGCCCATCAGGCATCCCCACTGTGTGGCAATTGCTAAGGACAGTGTGGTTACTGAAAAACTTCAGATCTCCACACATGTGATCTGAAGCGCCTGAGTCTAAAATCCAATCTGTTGGTTTAAAATTGTTTTGTTTCTCAGCATTCATAGAGGCATGATTTAGATATGTTTCTTTATCATGACAAAACATTCACAAGACAAGCAATTGTTATTGGTCCTAGGGTTGTCTTTCTTAGTAATCTCCACATAATCGTATTTATAAAGACAAGTCGAGCAAAAACTGAGTTGAGATAAGTTACCAACAAAACCAGCACTTTGTGCATCCGTTGGGGTTTGACCTTCACTGTTTGCGTAGGATTTGCTGATGTAGTCATACAGTTTGCCCATCTGCTCTTGCGACAATATTCCCCCAAATGGATCTCTGGTGGCGGTTTTCACCTCTTCATTCTTTCCATCAAGAATTCCAGTGGCATTTGCGTTGCTCTTCTTTCCTTTGACATTTCTCCAGTTAGGGGGGAATCCTATCTTTTGATCATAGCATCTTTCCTCGCTGTGCCCTAACTTGTTACAGTAAGTGCACTGTAAGTTTGTGCGTCTTGGACTTTGACCCGAGAATTTTGCACCCGTTTTTCTGTTCTGTTCGACTGAAAAGGATAGTGAATTTGATTCATTTGGGCTTGTAAGCCGTTTCTGTCGTTCTTCCTGAATGAGAAGTGAGAATACTTGGTCGATGTCAGGAAGAGGAGATTGCATAAGTATGTTTCCTCTGATGACGCTAAAACGTTCGTTTAAGCCCATGAGGAACTTCATCACTCTTCTTTGTCACACATATTCAGCGAACTTGTCTGATGCTTCGCAAGTGCAGGAATTGCAAGAACAGAAGGGAACTATACTGACGGCGTCAATTTCGTCCCACAGCTTCTTTATTTTGGTGAAGTAATCGATGATGGTTTCGTTTCCTTGGAGCTCCGTGGCCAGACGGTGTTCGAGATCGTAAACCCTAGTGGCGTGGGCCATGGATGCTCCCACCTGGAGCATAGTTGTTTCCAAGCGTAAGCAGCAGAGGGGGGAGAAAAGGATTTCACTTCACCAATCTTTTTATCCAACGCCATCTGCAACCATGATCTAACCATCGAATCACAGCGATCCAGGCCTGGATCTCGCTAGTGTTTCTGTGTCTTTTCTTTAATGTTCCATCTAGGAAACCCATTTTATTCTTGGACCCGAGGGCGATGGTGATCTGCATCTTCCAGCAGGTAAAACCCTGCCCTCGAACTTGTTGCGAGTATGAGCCCTGGGTTGTCGGCACTCCCAGATAGAGCGGATCCCCAATATGTGCACTTGTGGCATCTTTCTGGGCTTCGTCGACAGTCACTGCGTCCTTCTTGGCTCCGTCATCCGCCATTCTTGGCTTTGTCGAAGTCGCCGGGTCACTAAATCAGGAAGATTCGAGCCGCCGGAGAGAATAACGTATTCGTGGAAGACGTACCAGCGAGATCTTGTCAGGAAAGACTAATGAATCGAGGCACAGGACTGGTGCCGCTCTGATACCATGATGAAATTCAGTCCGTCGAAACACCAAAATGCACAAGGAAGAAGAAAGGCAATCACCAAGAACAAGAGACGTGGAAGATTACTGTATTATCTTTGGAACTGTTTGGGGTGAGGAGAACTTTCAACCCTAGCTTACAAGGACTGAGGCGGACTTAAACCACACACCTAACTAAGACTAAAGCTAACTCTAATATATACAACTAAGCCTAACGGTAACAAAATGTACATTCACCTCAAAATAAATTAGAAAGGGGA
Organism: Limonium bicolor; assembly: GCA_023374045.1. Classification (NCBI taxonomy): domain Eukaryota; kingdom Viridiplantae; phylum Streptophyta; class Magnoliopsida; order Caryophyllales; family Plumbaginaceae; genus Limonium; species Limonium bicolor. The sequence goes on along the minus strand of CM041777.1, from coordinate 226,930,222 downwards.
ATAAAGAATAAACGTCATAAGGTATGCTAACAAACCGACATGAATATTTTTGATAAATTATAAATTTATATTTTTGTATGTACATATATTTTAAGATTTACTTTAAAAATACATAATTTTTACATGTTTTGATAGTGTTGGTTTTTTCATAGTGTTAGTCAACCTAGGGTTATATATAGGCATTGTTATCTTTTTTACTTCAACTATATTAGCTACTTCAATGGTTCTTAGCTTCTTTAACGATTCTTAGCTTCTTCGACGGTGTTAGTTTCTTCCACGGTGTTAGGTTCTTTGACAATGTTACCATCATAAGGTTGTATATGGGGGTAGGTTATCTTTATTTGAGTGGTGATTAACAACCGAGCCACATTAACATTATTCAGTTACTTAACTATCCTAGGGTATGTTTAGGGTTTAGGGTATCTTTTTGTTGTTCATTTATTGAAAAATGATCTTATGTGTAATAAAAGTGAATCTTACTACAAACTTTTGTGAGAATTATATGAATCTTATGTTTAAGAAAAATGAATCTTATGTTTTAAAAAAATAAATCTTATGTTTTAGAAAAGTGAACCTTTCCCATTAAACAATGTGAATCTTTTATTTTTTTTAAATTGAATCTTATGTGAGAACAATATGAACTTTTGGTTTAAGAAATGTGCAAATTACCGTAAGCTTATGCGAGAACAATAGAAACCTTTCATTTATTGAAACGTGAATCTTTCGTTTAAGAAAAATGAATCTTATGTTTTTAAAAAATAAATCTTATGTTTTAGAAAAGTGAACCTTTCCCATTAAACAATGTGAATCTTTTATTTTTAAAAAATTGAATCTTATGTGAGAACAATATGAACCTTTGGTTTAAGAAATGTGAATATTACCGTAAGCTTATGCGAGAACAATAGGAACCTTTCATTTATTGAAAAGTGAATATTTCGTTTAAGAAACGTGAATAAATGTTTAAGAAAAGTGAATCTTATATATAAGAAAAACAAATCTTATGTTTAAAATATGAATCTTACCACAAACTTATGCGAGAACAATATGAAACTTATGTGAGAGCAATGTGAACCTTTGATTTATTGAAAAATGAATCTTACGTTTAATAAAAGTGAACTTTTCACATTAAACAATGTGAATCCTTTGTTTTTCTAAAAGTGAATTTTATTTTAAAAATGTAAATATTAAGAAGATTCATTTTGTCAGGGGCGACTCTTGGCATGACCAAGAGGTGACATGGAACAGGCCCCCAATTTTAGGGGGCCCCAAATTTTTGGGGACCTATTTTTTTAAGTAGAGTCAATTATCTTGTAGTTTATATAATTAAAATCTATGAAGGTTTCTTACCTATTTAATACAACATATAAATAATAATTGATTGAATTTAACATTATTAAGTCTTTTAGAAGACAAATAAATAAAATTATCGATGAAATTATTTATATTTTAGTAATATATATATATATTTAATAAAATACAGATATATTGATCTTTCTTCTTTTTCCACGTAGTTAATGACAACCTCTACAACTACGCTCTTCTAACCAATCAAGTACTAACGGTTATTTCTTCAAAGATATTGTTGTAAAAGCTAGCAGAATGAATATTTTTAAATGATTAGTCAATAATGAATGAACTTTTTCTAGTTTGTCTAAATTGTCATTTTAGACATTTATCTCATTACATAACTTAATATAAAATTATGTATTAACACAACTAAATTAATAATTCTATATTTTATATTTTATATTTATGTTTTATTTATAAAGAGCCCCATTAAAATATAGCGCATAGGGCTCTACGAATTACCGGGCCGCCCCGTATTTTGTTAATGAACAAGGTTCATTTTATTATTAAAGAAGATTCATTTGTTAATGAATAAGATTCACATGTAATAGATACTCATTCCAAAAACATAAAATTTTATGTTTACCAAAACATATTCATGGTACATATTGTTTGGAAGAGCACAAAATATAATGAACAATGGCATAATTTTTATAATTTTCTACTAATATTTTGTAAGTTATAACATTTGAAATTTTAATATAATTTTTCCTTAATTTATTTCTCTTTCTCATGTCTCTCTCCTCATATTTTTACTAGCACTGCACAAAATTACATTTTAAAAAAAGACGTAAAAGGAAAGAGAAGAAGTGAGAGAACCAATATCTATTGTGCATGTGGCGTGAAGCCACCTATACCATGGAGGGTCTTCGTACCCAAAAGTAGGGGTGCCCAAAAACCCCTTACCGCGGTACCATACGACGGTAACCGTACCATCTTTGGTGCTACGGTTAACTGGACCTTTATAATTAGATCGCGGTTTAGGTATAGTATGTAACTTTAATATCATGGTTAACCGCGGTTAATTGGTTATATATATAATCTTCTATTTTGGTTTTTGATATTTTAAATATATTTGCTATGTGCTAGTCTTTTGTATATCATTTAACTTATATTTTGATAACTTGAACAAAGATAAATTAGAATCTAGAAAAAGGAAACTGCTTACCATAGTGTAATATATTATGTGCATTGAAGATCAAGATAAGCATTATAGATAGTGTATATTGTAATTGTTTTGTTAAACTTTTGAGATGTATTTTGCTATCACTCAGTTGATAAAGCAAGTTGTAAATATGTTGTTCGAATCTACGTCAATTGATTTTGCCTTATATTCTTGGATTGTTTCGTGTCATTGCGATATAAATGTGCATGTTATATATTATATAATGCATTTATTAGATGATTGAGCATTGTATAATGGTGAATTCAGTATTTGTGTTATATGTTATGTATATAAACTAATGCTTGCACATGATATGAAATGCTTGGTGCTTTCTAGTTTTTTATTGTTTTTATTTGCTCATTTTTGCCTTGTTTTGTTATCATTACACAAGGTTATTTACATAAAAAAAAATATACACCCGGTTTTTGGTTAACTTGAATTACCTTACCGCTCTAAATGGTTATCCTGAATATGATTAACTGATATAAATGGAATGGTAACGGTATCAAAATTTTAAAAACCGTATTACCCGATAAACTGGTATACCATTAAACCATAGCATGAACACCCCAACCCAAAATACAATTACTGAACTCGTACGCTCAGTGTGTTTTCACTTCGCACAGTCAAAATTTTTAAAAACTTTACGATTTTGCCCTTACCCTCAAATCCTTCTATATATACGCCTTTACCCTATACTATCTCTCCACAACATTTCAAAATCTCAAACTCTTATCTCTCTACAACAACTCTCACTAAATTCTCTCTATAATCGATAATTGAAGCGGGAACGGGTGGAAAACCGGTGCACGAGTCATCTTTTCTCGTATTCCGATATGCAAAACTAGTTTTTTTGTCATAATTTACAGTTTTTTATCGTAATGTAGCAGTAAAAGTAGCAAATTTAACAAAAAAAAAGAAGACGAATTGGGGAACCGGGGGAGATTGGGAGCGCGCGGGCGCCGGGGAAACGCGGAGCGCGCTGGCGCCGGGGAAGAGTGGAGCGCGCGGGCCCCCATGGAGGAGTTGGGCACGCCGGCGCCTGGTAGGGTCGATGCGTGCGGACGTCGGGTGTCGGGGGAGGACCGGGCTCATTTTTTTACTGTTGTGTGATATAATTTAGGCCGTTTTAGTCATTCTATACATCTATTATGCGTGTTTAAATCAGTTTGTCCATCTTTATAAATTTGTTATTAACATTGAACTACAGAAATACATTTATGAGCGGTATTGACTAACCTCGACCGGTCCTTGACTACTGTAAACATAGTATGACTAAATTTACGGTAATAGCAGATGACAGGAAAGGGCAAGAGTATGTTGGGTATGTTTGGTCTGAGTAAGGGTAAGAGCACTTCCGAGCGAGGCAAGAGTTTATCACAGCCCCGTATGAGCGGTCCTGACCCTACTACTGCAGTGAGGAGGCGTACAGTACGCGCATGCTTCGACCAGGAGGTGTAGGGAGATTGTGCTTCTACGAGTGCGCGAGGAGAGGTTGCACGCAGAGATGAAGTTAAAGGATGAGGAGGAGGAGGACTTGGAGCACAGTAGACTGTGGATCTCGACTCGTTGGTCGTGATGGGACGCTGATCATGCTGTCTGATAGCCTTCGGGGCCTACACCTCATAAGCGGGACCAAGACACACGTCATTGCCAGGCTGATGATGATGACGAGGAACAGAACTAGTGGAAAAATGTTTTATAACACGGCTAAAAAAGGGCTTTATAACACGGCTAAAGGCCGTGTTATATGCGGCCGTCATATATAAACAAGTCTTATAACACGGCTCATAGCCGTGTTATAAAGTCGATTATATGACACGGCTACACCCAAGCCGTGTTATATAATTCGGTTTTATAACACGGCTATAATCAAAGCCGTGTTATATAGTTGGTTGAATCCGTCGAAATCATGACCTTTTATAACACGGCTTCCTTTTAGCCGTGGCATAAAAGCATGTTATATAACACGGCTCTTGATGTAGCCGTGTTATATAACATGCTTTTATGTCACGGCCAATAATAAGCCGTGTTATAAAAGGCCACCGAATGCTGGACTTTATAACACGCCTACTGCATAGCCGTGTTATAAAGTTGCAGTTTTTTTTTTGTTTTTTTTTTCATTTGCATTTACAAAAAGTCTAATCAAAACCCAATATCAACACCTCATTCCAATATCCACAAACTCATATCACTATCAACACTCTGTTCACATATCATAAGTAGCCATAAGTCTCAACAAAGGTGATATACCTTATAATTCTCAAACAAAATGCACATTTACAAAAGTCTACTCAAATGTCATCCACATATCAACACCTCATTCCAATATCAAAAGTCTCAACAAAACTTCACTTATCTACTATTCCAAAGATTATACAATTCCTACAAGTGCTTAAGTAAAAATAATGCCAAGTCTTCTCTTACAAAATCTTCTTGGTATAGGTATGTGGTTGGTAGTCAAAATAATGATGCACCTACAGAAAAGAAACAAAGTTATTGTTAGAATACGAGAGACTTTATTAAATGCTAACAACTTGAAAGATACAAGATTCACAACCTGTTCAAAGAAATAACATATCTCATCATATTACAAAGCAAAGCCTTTCCACACAATGTCAACAAGGCCTCAACATTTCAAAAAGCAATTGAATTTTACAAGCAGTTCCAAATCTATAACAGCAGTATACGACACATTACAAAAACAATTGAAAGCTTTTATAAACATTGTCGAGTTGAACTATCCTATCTATGTTTAATGAAACAATAGCAGCAGCAATTCAGAAGCATAGATGAAAAAAAAAATGCAAGTTTAGGAGCTATTTCTGATTGCAAAAACATATAATATTCCTCTCTTAGAACAGTTCATACGAAACACATTTAATGACCAATGTATTGTAAAATTCAGGCCAAAACTGTCCATAAACAACAACTCACATCAGGTTGATTAATCAACCAAATTATGCACTTTTTATCAGCCAAGTGTAGTGGAAAATGAGAGTTTAAAACTGCTGTAGCATGGATTGAGAATGCAGAAGTACAGTGCTCAAAATGAGGCACTTAATCAGCAGCAAAACCGATAAATGATAAGCATTATTCAGAGGCTTAAAGCTGCTGCATCAAGAATGATTAAAGCAGTAAAAATATAAGCAAATAAAGTTTGCAATATATCACGTTTTCAGCTCATAAACAGAACATAAATATGGTTAGGAAGCCAAGCAAAATCAGATTCGAACATGCTCTATATATAGACTTATGAATAAAGGCAAACGGCTGAAGCAGCATAACCATAATCCATAGCTGAAAAAGTTTTGAAACAAGTGCTATTATAGAGGATAAATTCAGGAAAAGATGTACATTATTATTCCTCAGAAACAGCGCACAGTCAGGGCATGAAAGCCAGGCAAAATCCAGATTTAAAAGATGAGCATGTATTACCTTCTAAAGTATACTCAATCTTGGAAGAACAAACAACATAAGTAAAATCAAATGCAAGGTATATATTTTTTTTTTTAATGTCAGCAAAACAAATGAGTTAAGTAGCTTTAAAACAGAAGTATAAAATTACATTAAAGTTGCTTAGAAGTGGTTGTTCGTACGTCTTTACTCAGTAGTAGCATGTCTTAGTGACCAAATCAGAGAATTTATTTAAAATAAAAGTTTCTCCTTTCGTTCTTATTGAACCATTATATTATAATTTGTTCAACTACAAGGTCTACATTCTAAACTAAGGATATAAAAATTGACAAACAATAAACATTTTAAGCATTCACCAAGACAAGGGTGGACAAGAAAGAAATTAACAGTGAAAGCAAACAAGGACAAAAATAGATGAAAACTTAATACATGAGAAATGTAAAGCATAAATTACATACATACCGTCGGTGAAAGAAACAATTCATGAGCAACACGATTTGATGAGAAACAAGTCCAAGTAATCCTCAAGGAGAAGGTGTCAGCAATACTTTCAAATATCTTCAATTGAAGCGCTGTATATAAACAAACAAAAAAGAGATCATTTTTCAAAAGTCTTCAAGGTGTGGTAAGTAAACTAGGATAGATATGCAGAATATATTATTGACAAATATCTCCAACTAGATTAAGCAAGGAGTCGTGAACAGGAGACAACAGATTAAAAAAAATGCAGCAATCGGGGGCAAAACTGCAGCAAATATGAAACAATGATCATAATTAAAGAACTGTTGTGACAAATCTTTCATTATCAGCATAAGTGTAATGGTATGATTATAGTGGAATTTATGGTTAAGATTTGTTATGTATGATTAAGTAGTGTCTAATAATGCTCAACTTTGCTTCTGTTTTAAGTCACAGTATGAGCATCTTTACAACATTTTTTGTTGGACTTCTTAAAACGATGATGATGTGTTATTCAGCTGAGAATAAGAATGCATGCTCTGTTTGCTTCAGACTTTTGCTGCTTAAATATTGAGTTGTTTCAGTAGTTTAAGATTATGAATTTTGCTCATTTTTGCCTCTGTTTTTTTATGCTAATAATGTCATAGTTTATACAGTATACATATGTATTATTTGAGCTATTTTCATAATCTGTTTTAAGCTTTATCTTGCCTTTGTTTTAGTTGTTAGAATGCCTTTATATCTGCTGACAACCAGAGGCTAGAAGAACCCAAGATACTACTGTGTAATAGTCTACTGGCTGCAGAATAATGCTTAGGAAAACATACTTGGACAGAGGCAAGAAGAAACCAAGACATTGTTGTGTAACAACACATTCGTTTACAAAAATTTATCTGCTAAAGAGAGTTCCAGAATAGCATTAACGACAGGAGGAAAATCAGAAGCATACTTTAACCGAAATATAGAAAAAAGATTGAGTAAAATTATTCATACGCAACTCCTAATAAAATTCATACCTCTTTTTCAGATTTGGACTTGAATAACGCATTTTACTTTAGCAATTTGGTAGGGTGAAAGTGATAAAAGAAGACAATGACATGTGCTGAAATCATGATTTACCAAATGCCTTATGTTTTAAAAACTGAAGAACTAAACATGGTTTTTAGTGAAATCAGATTCTCTATAGAACTTACAAATGGAGTTGGTAGAGCAACTTGAATTGTAAGATTCTGATTTTGTACCATATATTTTGTAACAGAGTTCAACAAAGCATAAAAATTGTAAACATACGCGAAACTACATAATCAAGAGCTAATTTCTTAATCATTCTAACTATGCATGCATCTGTTACGAAAAAAAAAACATCCCACGTACCTTTTTTCTGTAGTTGTCAGATGTCTTTAAATAAATTTCTGGACTGTTTTTGTTCGTGTAACCCAATCTGACTTGAGCTGTTGTAAAAAGCCATTTGGACAATTTCGGACAACAGCGATACCAAATGATGTGACATGCAATAAAATAGAATAGAAACTTGAGATAAAGCAAAGGAATACTGTCACGTGAATGAACCAAAGCTATGTAGATTTCGCTAGAATGAATACTTCAGATTAGAAAATTCTATCTACAGCATAACTCACGGATGAGTGAAAATTAAATCAAGTTTTGATCAATCGAGAGTATAAAGACCGAGAATTATTACTGACACATATTTGTTTGAATCAAACCCTAAACCAAAATTGAAGTCCAGGTCAAAGCATAATCAACATACCTCACTTAGGCAAATCAGCAAATCGGCAAATCGGCAAATCTTCGTCCTCGATCGTTCAACCTTTTAAGTGTTTTCTCCTTTCTCAAAGACCAGAGCTCTCTTCTTGTCGATTGTTGCTACGGCAAATTGATAATGCAGAAAAAAGGTACATAAAAAGGTACATAAAAAAAAAGTCAAATAAGATACATAATAGAATTTCTCTACTTTTCACCAGAAAAATGATTGATTACCTGTGTTGCACGGTTGAAGAAACCGGTAATCAGATTCTGGTGGCGCTTGGACAAACACGGGTAGCCCTTATTGTTCTTTAGAAAAGACTACATACAAAATTAAAACAAGACTGTTAGGTCAAAGAAGTAACAAACATTATCATAACCATGAACACAAGATATTATATGCAACAGACATTTGTATGCAACAGAGCTGCACGAACAGGTTCTCCAAACCAACGCCGAAGAGAATTTTCAGATGGTAGTGAGCCCCTGCATCAACCGAATGAGGACACTAACTTGCTGGTTCGTCCATGTGACATTCCCCCGATGTTCACTCCCCGTAGCAGTTTCTTTTCCCTTCCTTGTTCACCGAAGCAAACGTGTTTAATCGGGACATTTCAGCTCAGATTTTAGTACTCATCATCGCTTTATTTAATTTTTTAATCGGGACATTTTAGCTCAGAGTTTAGTACTCATCATCGCTGTATTTAATTTTCTAATCGGGACAATTCAGCTCAGAGTTAATGTGCCCTCATCATCGCTGAGTGGAAAAGTGTAGACTCCAGCTACGGTTTAGCGAGTACTAGCAACACGCAGAATGTAACTACCGCTACTTCCATAGTAACACTACCCATTCACTGTTCTTATCATTATAATTTCCGATCGAGCCAAGATTATTTGGGTAACACTACCATGAAGGCGGCCGTTACAGTCTACGCGTGGGTAGAACTCCTAAACGTAGGGTTTCATACAGCTTTATTTCCACAAACATTGGGCAATTTTAGATAAATTCATCAAGCAACAATCAGAAACTGGAACAACATGGTTAACATCCATTGTCGGGACAGTCACGTTCAAATTCATTCCCAAAGGTCAATCACGTTCAAATTCATTCCCAAAGGTCATACACAAGCTCAACAGAAACCAATCGAAAGGCTACCAATCGAGGCAAAAAAATGGCCAAACGTTCGAAGAGTACAACCTCATCAGAAACCAACCAAAGGCAACATTTCCTATCATTCTCGTACGACATACAAGCTCAACAGATACCAACCAAAGGCAACAGGCAACAGACACCAACCAAAGGCAGAAGTTTGAATCACCAGCATGCTCCCAGTTACCAAGATACAAGCTCAACAGATAGCAACCAAAGGCAGCAGTTCGAATCACCAACAATTCAAATCAGTAACAGAGAAACAAATCAAAGGAAGGCTACTACTTTCGTTTCCAATCTCAGTCCAAAAGAACAGAGAAAATACCATCGACTCATCAAAAGCGGAGACAACACATGCAAACAGAACAACCGCCGTAAGTACAATCGGAATTAAAAGAGAACAACCAACCTTACTCAGGTTCCACAGGCGTGAGAAGGCCGTGAAGTGAATAAACCAACGGCGCATCCACCGAAAGGGAAGCAACGTACGCTACCGGTGGACAAAACCAAAAGAATGTCACACCAGATCAGTCATAGGAACGAAAACCAAACACAAGGGTTACGAACCCTAAAATTCAGGCGCAAAAGGATCAACCAAAGAAGACAGGAGAGGAAGGAGCAAATCGGAACTTACCAACCCAGAGGAGATGACCGAGGTCGAACCAGAGAAGACAGGGGAAGACGGAGCAAACCAGCGGGAAAGAGAAGAAGAAGGTAAAGAAGCTGCTCACCGTCACTTACCGATGTCGAAGCAGACAAGATAGAAGAGGACGGACGGAGAGAGGAATGACAGAAGAAGGAGGTAGAGGAGAGGAAGAAGGAAAGCCTTCACTTACCTGGTGCGCGGGGGAGCGCACTGACGTCGCCGGTGGCTAACAACAACAACCACCAACCACAACCAGAAGAACAAAGCCGGAAATCAACAATCGAGAATCGAGTTGGAACCAGCAGAGAAGAGAGGAGGAGGAAGTGCCGCGGCGCAGGGCTTTTTTGCCCAAATGACCAAAGCTGGTCATAAAAATCTATCATAAAAGGCACCCATAAAAGCTGTCCCGAATGAGGCCTTTATAACACGGATTCATCAAGCCGTGTTATAAAACTATTCAACATAAAAAACGACGACTTTATACCACGGCTATTCTGAACCGTGTTATAAAACTGTCGACTTTATACCACGGCTACAGGCAGCCGTGTTATAAGATCAAATTAAATTTGGTTATTTTTCTTTTGGCGGGATTTTTAGCGTCGAAAATTGATCTTATAACACGGCTATAAATGAGCCGTGTTATAAAGTCTCGTTCCTGCAGCTCTTATAACACGGCTACAGGCAGCCGTGTTATAAGATCAAATTAAATTTGGTTATTTTTCTTTTGGCGGGATTTTTAGCGCCGAAAATTGATCTTATAACACGGCTATAAATGAGCCGTGTTATAAAGTCTCGTTCCTGCAGCTCTTATAACACGGCTCACGGCAGCCGTGTTATAAGATCAAATTAAATTTGGTTATTTTTCTTTTGGCGGGATTTTTAGCGCCGAAAATTGATCTTATAACACGGCTATAAATGAGCCGTGTTATAAAGTCTCGTTCCTGCAGCTCTTATAACACGGCTCAACGGAGCCGTGGTATAAAATCCTCGATTTTCCGCCAAAACAAACGAAACTACGTCGTTTCAAGTTCTGTTATAACACGGCTAAAATGAGTCGTGGTATAAATTCAAGAGAGCCGTGTTATATAACATTATATAACACGGTTAGACAAAAGCCGTGTTATAAAGCCCTGTGTTATAAGACTTTTTTTCCACTAGTAGATGAGCCAGGTGCTGAGTATGAGGGTACATGTATGCGTGCTCGTCCTAGGTCCTTGCTACATGGTATGGTAGAGGAGGTGGCACAGATGCTAACTGCTGATGTTTGGTTGCTAGGGTGGACTCCTGTGCTCGAAGGCCCCCACAATATGAGTTTGTTCCCGAGCTTCAGTGGTCACGTCATGCTTGACGTGTGGCGGGGAGTGGTATGTTCCCCGTCTAGTAATAGATTTCATAAAATTTTAGATTGTTTAGGAAATAATTAATATAGTGTGAAATTAATTTTAAATATTCAACAGGAGAAGGGATGCCTTATCTTCAAGGCCAGGATGAAGTATTTGTAGGTGTGGACTCCAACTACGCCGAGGCACCCGAAGTCTCGAGCGGTAGTTGAGGCGAGCAGACTAGGGCATCTTGCCAACATAGTGCATGGTTGTTTTGACCTCGCGCTCCTTTTTGCTTTCATGGAGAGATGGCAGTCTGACACAAACTCCTTTCACATGCCATTTAGAGAGATAACTATTACTCTCCACGATGTCTACCACATCTTAGATATCCCAATCACTGGCATGGCGATTTCCTACATTCCTGATGCGGCCGACGCTCGGGTAGGTGATGTGGCCCCACCACTGCACGTTCTTATCCCCCACTTCCTAAAGCTATTTGGCTCGGCGAACAAGAAGGAGTTGATAGAGAGTAAGTTTCTAGAGAAGAGCTAGATATGTTACCGAGCTCTCCATGACACTTGTGGTGGTCCTTACAGTACCCCCTACAGGAGACGACGGCCTACCTCTGGTACTTGGTGGCCCACACATTGATCATCGACAAGGGTGGGGATCGTGTTATGCCCTTATCTTACTAGCCCATCCACGACCCTAGTAGGGTCAATATGTATGCATGGGGGGCTAGGACGATGGCATATTTGTATCAATAGCTCAACATCGCTTCCCGGGCGGATACACATCAGCTAGCTGGTTGCCTGACGTTGTTTCAGGTGAGAACTTCATAACGAGCGCACGAGTTCAGTATTGTAAACTTATTGTTTGGGTATCTTGTTTAATGGTTTTGTATGATTACCACAGTGCTGGATATACGAGTACTTCCCCATGTTTAGGCCGGAGCACCTTTCAGAGTGGGATGACTGCTCCCCGACGGCGGCGAAGTGACCTCGTTACACGAAGAATTTGATGGATGACGAGAGGCTACTTTTCATGAGGGGGCGGCTAGACACGATGTCCTCCACTGAGGTACGAGTTGGTTAGCAGTTGTAGTAGTAAAAAGTTATCATGTGTCGTATCATCAAATACTGTTTCCAATTTAATTTGTTGATTATTTTTCATTAAATGAAACGTAGGGTGATTGGTTGTTGTTCGGTTTTGATGGTACCACTATATCACACGGGTGCTCGTGGTTCTACGGCACCTTGTAGTTCTTGGACATTGCCGAGCCGTATATGCCCGAGCGGTGACTACGACAATTTGGATTCACGCAGACTATCCCTCCTCAGCCTATCAGACCCAACACCTATTAGCGTCCCCAACATGGGAAGACATACCATGTCGCGTATGACTATGGGACAACACGACTGGGCCCACCAGGTGGAGTTTTACTCTGACACGTGCACATATGCCATGGGCCATGGACTAGGGTTACATCCAATGGTTCCAGCGTCTTTCGCATCCTTAGGTGCATCCCCTTGGAGCGGATGGCGGCCCCAGTAACAGTGAGAGGATCAGCTCCAGGTATATACTTTGTCTTGTTAAATTTAGTTGTTGTTTCTAATTGCTTTTAAATACTAACGTGAAATTTATACTTTACTACAGTATTGGGATGAGAAAGCTTTGCTTATCTTGAGCCTTGCATCGGAGAACAACCCGAGCTGGTCTACCGGCTTCCCCGCCTGGGCGGTTGATAGGCTGGAGATGGCCTTTGAGTATTGTCGGCTTAATGTTAGTACCACACCTGATTCGCCCACACGTCACAGGAATGCTTACCAGCCTCGTGCTGGCATGAAGTGGTACATCACGGGGCATCGCACCAGAGGGCTTAGGCCTAAAGAGGAGGGTATGTACATTATGTATATGGAGTAGGCGCATCGGCATGGGGATGATGGTGGGTTCGGTGATGATATGGGAGGACGTGGTGATGGGAGGGGAAGACGTGGCGATGGCAGGGAGGACGTGCTGATGGTGGTGCTGGGTATAGTGGGGGTGAGTATGGTGGGGTGGGTATGGTGGGGTGGGGGTGGATATTTTTAGACTGTTTAGTTGATGTTGTTATTTGAACCTTTGTTTTTTGTACTAATGCTTAAACTGGTGTGGTGATTGTATGTTTATTTTCTTTTCAAATAATTCATTCTTGTTTATGTCATTAGGATGTCAATTCCCTTTGCAATTCACCTGAACCATTACACCGCTTTCACTGAATATGGGGCACGGTTCCAATGTGGTCTGGGGTGAGCAGTGATTGATACAGAAATTGGAACTCCAAGAAGTGTTAACCATCTGACATCATCATTGAATCAAATTGTGAGATCACATTTTGATAATCATCAGCTACACATCTATTCGATTGTCTATCTTAGGATGGACCAAGATCTATACAACGACTCTATCACCCACATACTAACCGATGCAGACGTATGCATGATGTTGCAGAACTACTTAGACCTTGGAGAAATAATGGAAAGAGTTAGGATTCTTGTGAAGTATGAAGATGCTTCAGACTTCGAAGACCCCGGTATGATACGAGGCGGGGCTGAGGCGGATCGTAGAGAATACATTGCACACTACAGGGCTAGTACGATGAGAGGACGTCCCCCAACTTGATTAGTATAACTATGCTTGGATGCCATCTATTGTTAGTCAATGTAAACATACTTGTTAATTGTTGTACGATTTTAAATAATGCGTGTGCTGACTAAGTTGTAACATTAGTTGTTGTAGTATGAAACTCTGAAGCAGAATCCCTTTTAAAGTCCTGAAAATATGTTTCAAAGATGTTTCTAGCTTCATACAAAAAATCATTTTTTGAGCAATCTCCAACGGCAAACCAATCTCATTGTGAATAAAAAGAAGGCACTAAACATATCAGAGTTGTGCTGTCGTATAGGAAACATGAACTGCTTGAGGATTGTGGAATGCATTTAGGGCATCAGTTGTCGTAGTATGAAACTCCAAAGCAGAATCCCTTTTGAAGTCCTGAAAATATGTTTCAAAGATGTTTCTAGCTTCGTACAAAAAATCATTTTTTGAGCAATCTCCAACGGCAAACCAATCTCATTGTGAATAAAAAGAAGGCACTAAACATATTAGAGTTGAGCTGTCGTACAGGAAACATGAACTGCTTGAGGATTGTGGAATGCATTTTGGGCATCAGTTGCTGCATCCATGTCTTAAGATAGGGCTATGTCCACATTTTTATCACCTCCAGAACTGGAAGATGAGGATTTGTTAATGTTTAAAACTGAAAAGAGACATTATAGTCAGTTTAGGCGAAGCAAAATCATCTTCCATCTCAAAATCCAATGGTTCGTCCATATCTAACTACATTGTTGATAGTATAGCCCTTTAATATATCATGATTCTCGTGGATTCTATTTAGAGAACATTCAACTAGTGTGAAATTGGTGAAAATGATAGACGATAATTATTAAGATGGGAATTTGTTGATGTTTAAAACTGAAAAGAGACATTTGTAGTCGGTTTAGGCGGAGCAAAATCATCTTCCAGCTCGAAATCCAACGGTTTGTCCATATCTAACTGCATTGTCGATAGGATATCCCTTTAGTATATCATGATTCTCGTGGATTTTATTTAGAGAACATTCAAGTAGCGTGAAATCGGTGGAAATGACAGACAATAATTATCAAGATGGGAATTTGTTGATGTTTAAAACTGAAAAGAGACATTTGTAGTCGGTTTAGGCGGAGCAAAATCATCTTTCAGCTTGAAATCCAACGGTTAGCCCATCTAGTATCCGTATATATCTTTAGCTAAGAAAACATTAAAACACTATCTTTGGAACATAATGTATCCATGATGAATTTGCTTTTATTAAATAAAGTATATTGCACATCCACGGCTTCTGATTAATGTGTGTGTTGACTAAATTGTAACATTATGATGACTGATAAATGCAGCATGACTTCAATTGATGAATCTCCTTCAAGATTTGTTAATGTTCAAAACTGAAAAGAGATGTTAAATATGTGGAAATGATTGATAATTTGTATATGATACGAAACTGTTATCACATAAGACACTAAACTATTCAAATATTTATCGCACTTTTAAGTAGATTCATGTTGCAAAACACTTCATCGCCTCTATATTGTTTTACTGTTATACAATAATTCAAAAAATTTCTACACTCTAACCTTCTAAAACCTTTGTTCCTACTCCACCAATCGGGAGAAACCAACTAAACCAGTGTTTGTTACGCGGTATGTACGGATCCAGATAATGCGTAACCGTGGGTTCATGCCAACGTCGCCACATAGGATTCATGCATGGGACCGGACAATCTTCGACTATTTGCACTCTAATGAAACGAGATTGATCACTGACACTGCAATACAGACCTCTACTAGTGGATGACCCAACCCCTGATCATCACGTAGTGGTAGTGCAACCCAAGACTCCTGCCCTATAAGTTGTACCTGTTGCAAAACTGATAATTACAATGTTATACACAGTGGACACGATAAGACCAAGATCGAGAATTTCAATCCAATGTCGCTTTGGTGCAAATGAGTCTCCAAATCAATTCATTCTTGTGTACTGTTTGTCGTACCAATCTCATTCACATCGCGTCAACCACCAATCTCTTCTACTCTCTAGCTCATTAATGCATGCACGTCTAACCGCTTTTCATTGCTTTTCATCTTTGTACACAAAATCGGCAATAGCTCGAAAACCACAGTTTCCATCGCCCTCTAGCTCCCTATAACCTATTATATAATCAAGTAATATCGTATCGAAGTCAGTCCAATATGACGAGGAGTTCCTGGGGCTCCAGTATGTCAACAATGGTGAATGTTATTGTGGTGGATTATGTTGCATTGTTGGGCCTTCTTCAGTTTGACTAATTTACCTAGATGATCATCACTGTGATTGACTGTGTGCATTGTCGGCCCACGATCACTTTGACTTTTTAGTGTTGTGGAGCATCGCTGAGATTGGGAATGTCGTAAGGGCGGGCCATGGTTTCCAAGACCTAAATGCTTCTGCTTGGACTTGTCCCTAGTGTTTGGCCTCTTATTTTTTTTTGTAGTGGGCCTACCCTTAGGCACCTTCACCTCTTGGGACTGTAAACTAGTGTGATCATTCGGGGGCTCCCATAGTGGCTTCCACGCGTTGAACGCTTGTTCGATTATCGTAGGATCAAATCACTCAGACAGATCCTCATACCACAGACCTACACACGAGAGTTGTTCCTCAGTGGTGTACGACTCATCACATGTTTGGCAATGTGCTTCAAAGTCTTGTTGTTGGTAATATC
This sequence comes from Limonium bicolor, assembly GCA_023374045.1. Lineage (NCBI taxonomy): Eukaryota > Viridiplantae > Streptophyta > Magnoliopsida > Caryophyllales > Plumbaginaceae > Limonium > Limonium bicolor. Next base: position 226,913,614 of record CM041777.1, on the reverse strand, counting down.
TGAGTTTCCGCCAGAAGATATGCACTTCTTCAAGTGGTACATTCAAACCGGCTTGAATGTACTGATACATACGAAACACGCATGGTAATTCCATTGTTGAGGTAAATGCACAAACATCTTTGTACGACGTTGTGTGATCAATATCACAACGACCGTTTCTCAGCTCCTTCTGGAGTATTGCCATGCATTTAAGGCTCACTTGATTGATCAGAAATAAAAATGAGACTTGCTGGTCTTCCGAAACTCTTCTGTCAAGGGAAAACTCGAAGTCTTGTTTAATGTGAAAGTGCTGACCTTCTATGAACCTGTGTATATTGTCGAAGCATGTGTCTAGAGATCCAGTGGATGTGTGTAGCCAGCACTTCAGAGTAGAGTGGCGCTCTCCACCCTATACATGAAAAGATCATTAGACATAGATAAATGTGAAACCTAGCAAAACTAAATGAGAAAACATGTTAAGAATTGAACTTAAGTGAACCTGTTGGTAGATGTGTTGCCGAAATGCATGAATTTCTTAACCCATGGCCCACAAAATTTCTCACGATGACTTAGCCATGTCATATTCAAGTACACAACGAAAGGATTTTGGCTCCATATGAATGTAACAATTGTCCGTACTGTTCATCGTACTCCGTGATAGTGGGGGCGTAAACTAATCGCTGCCACCGATACGCTATTGCTTCGGCTCTTTTAGTGTTAACCCCCAATATCTTCATCGCTTTTGCGGCCACGTTCCTGGAGATATGCCATTGGCATAGAAGATGTGGGACAGAAGGACATACCACTGAAAAAGCTTTCACTAGCGCCTTCTCATTGTTAGTGACAAACACATATGGAGGATAGGTCAACACCTTCATCAGCTGATTTAGCATCCATGTGTATGCAAACTCGTCCTCTCTGACTGCAAAACAGAACGCTATACAGAAGTTCTTGCCGCACGACGTCACTCCGATGAACTTCACTAGAGGCATCTTGTACATGTTCGTCTTGTAAGTGCTATCAATGACCACTACATAAAGAAACATCTTAGCGAGCGTCAACAAAAAAGGGTGCGCAAACAAGACAAGACCAAGCCTAGATGTATTCCCTACAATGAGTACACTTAATTAGAACATACATTCAAAGTGATTAACTGTTGCAGAAATATATGTTACTATACTTCTACCTAGGCAGTGTACCTATCGTTTTGTGGAATAGTGAATTAAATGGGGATTGTCAATCTCAGGGACCTCGTTCAATTAATTGACAATTTATTACTAACTGAGAAACTAAACTAAGAAAACAGGAAACGTCACTTTTTCAGGTTTGCTTAATTTAATAAAAGGAAGACTCAACAAACTAACATAAATAATAAAATAGTAAAATAAACTAAAATATATAAATAAAGGTTAAAAATCTAAATCTAAGGAAGCACCCTAGATTGTTATGCAAACCTTCACTTTCTAATATATTAATAAACTCTTCCCCAATTCTGCAATAACTCAGAAACTATAATTAATTCGTCAACGGCTAAGTCTAACGAATCCTAACCAGTTGCTAGAACTAGCAGCAGACTAATGCTCTAATCTGGACACAACTAATCGCATAAAGAACAGTTTCTATTTAAGACCAATTAACCTATAGGCGGGATCACGCTTCTAGTCGTTAATCAGGTTTAATTCCAATGTCTTGTTACCTATCTCAGCTCTCACGTGTTGATTTGAAAACATATAGCTTTAAATATTGAATAATTTTCAGAGAATTAAAGCGCATTAGGAACTAGAATTAAACTACTACATTAATGAATTAGTAAAGAGATTACAAAATAAATATAAAGATCCGGTTTGCTATCCCAACCCGGGGAGCAAAACTAACTACTCAACATAAACATAAAAATAACAAACATAACAAAATAATATGTGGAAGTGGTGGTGGAAAATGGTGTGGTCTGGTGAGTGATGGTGTGCACGTGGAGAAGTGAACGGATGGAGGTGAACGTGGTGGAAGTGATGATTGTGGATGATGGTGTTATGGTGAATGGTGGTGGTGAATGATGTGATGATGATGATGACTTGAAGTGTTGGAAACGTGTGAAAGGAATTGATGGAAAAGAGGTGTAAGCCCCTCTGGGCATGGGATGTATTCAATATGGCTCCGGATGGGTGAATATTAGCAGCTACGGTGTTTATCAGTTGATAAAATACTTTTATCTTCTAAAGATCTTGATAAAACATAGCGAGGTGTGCTTTGTTAACTTCGACGGGCCAAGATTCTTCGTTTTAGCTCCGTTTTACTCCCCGTTTGTTACGTTGGAATCCTCATGAGAAATTCTATGCATTTCCTAGACTTTTTCCTGTATTAGACACATAAAATGTATCAGTTCACATCAAAACGTAAATATAAGGAAAACATATGATAAGTGAGAAATACGACATGAATTGTTATGAAAATAGGAAGAATTAAAGCCATAAAATAGATATATTTCACACTTATCAAACTTCCTCACACTAAGCTTTTGCTTGTCCTCAAGCAAATACAGAATATGACTACTCCTAAGGGCCATAGTATTGAAACTCATGATCAAACAACTGCCGATGGAAAACAAGCACAATGACAATCAAAAGAAAAGTTATACTACTAGTTGTAGGTTTTCACAACAGTGAAAAAGAGTGAAGTTAAAAAGCATGGAGAAGTTAGATTATAGAAACTGAAACTGAATAGTTTGGGATCTTCCACCATTTCTTTCCTCTAACCTTTGGATGACAAGGGGTGTGAAGTAACACCTTATTCTGTGATACCTTTCAACACCACATACTCATGATCAGAATAAGCAAAAATGAATTACACATTTAACTTTTCAAAGTTCCTTTCCCTTAACATTCTATTCTTCCATTTGCATATTCAATTCATCCCCTCAGACTTTTCTCTTCACCCATGTAGCGGCTTTGGGCCTTCTATCCCAGATCACAAGACCTTAGGTAGATGGGTGATGAAGCACCCCAAGGAATTAATAACCAAATGAAGAGGCCTATTTTGGTTCAGAAATAAATTTCAATTCAGATCAGCGAAGTACCTTGCCTTCCTTTCATACCAACTTGCTTATCATTCCCAAAATCCCAAACTAGACTAATTCAGTTTTATAATCAGCTAATCCACCAAATTTCAGTGAAAATAGATTCAGTTTGGATAAAACTATACATACAAACAGCCAAAAGCAGAAAGATTCTTGAGGTGTCCATCAGGCTTGTTTTCAAAACCTCAACAAAAATTTTCACCTGAATATTCAATATTTATCGGCACTTAAAAGAAGCAATTCTTTCGAAAAAAGAGACAACCAAAAACAAATGTGGCATTAAGTACAATTGTCAATATTTAGGAAGTACCCCTACTTTCTCACACTTAAGAGGAGCAATGTCCTCATTGTTCACAAATTAAAACCAAGAAAAGGACTTTCTAAATATTGCAAACTCATCAAGGATTTCATTCAGAACAATAAATGACTGATATAAAAATAATCTTTAAGCATAAAAATCATGATAGGCTGAACATACACATTAAAAATAAGGAGAACTTGAAACTCCCCTGGTATCATAGATTAAGAAAGGTTTCATTCCTCACACTTAAGCTTGAACAATGGGGGGTAGCATCGTTCCTCACACTTGCGTTCAAGCAAGTGTCCAACGTTGGAGAAGATCAAAACCATATTAAAAATTTCACCTGCACACACTCACAACTACCACAAAAATGCTGAAAAGCGTTGCATTAAAGCACGGGCACCATATCCACTTCTAAATAACAGAAAAACAAAATAAACCTAAGAAATAAATTAATGCGGTAAATAAAACCACCAAACCAAAAATAAAAAAATAAAACAAAAGAAAGAATAAAACAAAAATTTGACCACTGGGTTACCTTCCAGTAAGCTGCCCGTCTTTAAAGTCTTTGGCTAGACTCCTGCTTTGTTATCCCGGATCAAAAATAAAATTAGATAATAGCTTTGCCAGGAAAACAAAATAGGCAGTAATTAAAAGCAAACCACCTGGATCAAAACAAAATGTTACCTTAGCAAATAAAATAGGGAAATAAATACTCCACAAAACCTGATGTTTGAGGTGATATTGCCGGTAACGAATTTCTAATTGGAGACAAGGTGATGATGGATTTTCTTTCTCAAATTCAAGGACATAAATGTCCTCCTCCTGTTATTGAGCCTTCTGGATGCAAGGCGGGAGTTGCTGATGACTTGGTGGTGGCGCTTTCTCCCTAAATTCGAGAATATAGGTATCCTCTTCCAGTTGGTGAGGCTCAATCTTGTAATCCTGCTCGTAGACAACTGCGGTAGATGCATCAATTTCTTCATTCTCTGTGAAATCATCCACTACTGGTGCTTCTACCGGTTCGGAGTTAGGTTCAGGCAAGATATTTTGCTCTACAGGCGGAGGACTTTCCCACCAATAAAGTTCTCGATCAGCTTGTTGTGGTAGTTGATATCCAATCATTCTTTGAAAAGCAAGTACTGCTTCCCGCTTACGCTGCAAAGCTTGTTCCACCATCAATCTCGTCTCCGCATCGTAACTGTTCTCCATTCTCAGTAATTAGTCTACAAAAACAAAAATAAAAATACAAAGTAAAATAGAACTAATAATAGAAAATGAACAAAAAACAAATCGTAACAGAATAAAATAAAAGAGGAATCAACAAAATTATTGTAAAAACAATCGAATGAAAGCAATAGTAATCAAATTTGTTCGTACTAAAAAGAAAAATGCTAAAATAAAAAAAACAAATATTAACCAAGATAAAAGAATAAAAACTAAAATAAATCTGAATCAACTGAATAAACAAAATAAATCTTAATCAGATCAAGTGAACAACAAAATATAACTAAATAGGATAAAAGACAAACAAAATTTTAAAAAATAAATTTAAAGAACACTGTGATCAAACTGTCAAATAATGAAAAAGGTAAAATAAACAAAGAAAATTAAACTGATGAACGGTAAAATAAACTAATCTATACCAAGAATTTTTTTTAAAAAAATTTAATCCTACTAACTTAAACATAATCAATACAATTTCTACGAAAGAAAGAAGCTAATTAAATAAACACAAAAGGAAATTAATTAACAGAATATAAAGAAAACCTAAAATCTAATTAACCAAAATTATCCTAAAGATTAAGGCCTCGTTCTCACATTAGCTTCCCCACTAGCTTTTTTAGATAATCTACCTATGTAAGCTAGCTTGAGAACGAGGCCTAAATTAAAAACAAATGAACGGAGACTATAATAAAAAAAACACACAAATAATAAAAATATTTAACAAATGTAGCCTTAAAAAAATTCAGAACGTAATACTAAACAAAACCAAATGACGATAAAAATATACAGATCGAAAATGAAAAAAGGAAAAAAATTGCAAATCTGAATCAAATACGAAAACAATCAGTTAACAAAATCAAAAGCAAAAATTTGTATTCGTAAGGATAAAATAAAAAAACGACCAAACGAATAAAAAAATAAAATACAAAAAATAAAAGTAGATAAAATTAATAAGATCTCAATCAAATAAAAAAACTAGGTTGCTATTCGCAGTATAAAATTACTAATCACCACAGTACAAAATTTTTTTAAATCATATTAACGTTGTAAACATGTAATGACATCGTGTTGTATATTTTGTTTTTCTAAAAAATCATTTAATCACTGTGAACTGTAAAAAAACGTTCTCGTTGTATTAGAAGACGTTAAACCCGTTTTTATTGCGTTCGAATGTTATAATTGAGACTTGGCATTGGTAAAAGACGTTTTACGTTATGTTTGACTAAATTACAGACATTGTCACAATTTCAGAAACGTAGTATTGAAAACGTAGTTGATAATGCCAATTCCGGGTACAAAAACACTCTCTTTGTAGTAAAAGTCGTTAAACCCGTTTTTTTTTTTGCGTTTGGATGTTATAATTGTGATTTTATGCTAAGTTATTGATGTTTTACTGTATTTGATATGAAACGACGTTAATATGTAGAAAATGAGTCAAAACGAGTGTTTTTTGAAAAAACGCTCTAAAACACGCATGTTATATATAAACGGGACGTGTTCGGTATCTTCATTTCTCACGCACGCACCATCTCTCCTCCAAATTACCTCGCCGGAATCCTCTCTTCCTGATCGCCGGACCACCGCCGGAAAAAATTTCCGGTGAGTTTTTTAAATTTTTTTTGCAAGTCATAGATCTTGAAGTGGTGATTTCAAATATGTTGTTAGAATTTAGAAACACACATTAAATTAGCCTAGATCTACAAAATAAAAATCTGGAAAAAAAAGCTTGAAACTCCAACAATGGAGTCGCCTCTGCCTTGGACATTGTTGGCGCCTGCTCACCTCTGCTGTCGACACAACTTGCGCCCGTTCGCCGCGCCGACAAAGGCGCCCAGTTGCTGCTCGCCTTTGCCATCGACACGAGATCCAGCCTTTCGCCGCGCCAACTAATGGTGGCCACGGGTCCGGTTCCACCGGTTCCGGTTCCGGAAAATGTGTATTCGGAACCGGTCTGGGCGGTTCCGGTTCCGGTTCTGAAATCTGGATTCGCTTCAGATTCGGTCAAAAAACTGGTTCCGGCCGGTTCCGACCGGTTCTGGAAAGATTCGATCGGCTCCAGTTGCTTCGTTTTAGCTCTGATTTGAGATCCGTTTGAGCGCACACGTTGCTCTTTTCATCCACTTTACTCCTAGATAGGTTATTCTTCAAGTTTATAATCTTAAATGTGTAAGAAACAAAGGCTTAGGAATTTTTATTGAATTTACAAAAAATAAGAAACAAAGAGAATTTTATTATATGATTCATTGCCTCATTAAAACCTTATTAGGTAAAAACCTATTGGGAAAACCATAATAAGGAAAAGAGTACAACTACTAAGAGGTTACATGATTTCAATTTGCAAGTCTTAAAAAAAGATTACATGGAAAGAAAGTAATACTAAATTACTAAAACATTCTAAAATATTACAAGATAGAAGTCCTAAGTGATGTTATCCCCAATCATCTCATACCAATCATCATGTTGGCCTTCATATTACAATGCGCGTGCTTGGGATCTAACGGCTATTTTCTTCAGAGGAGCGCGCGCCCGAGACCCAAAACGACGTCGTTTTGGCCCGATTCCAACGGTAACTTCAACCGGTTCCGGGGTGGTTCCGTTCCACCGGTTCCGGTTCCCAGTTCCGAATCCGACGACGGTTCCAGGCGGTCCCGGTTCCTGTTGCAGGCCGGTTCGGGCCCGAATCTCAAAACATGTATTCGTATTCGGAACCGGCTGAGGCGGTTCGGTTCCGGTTCCAGTTCCCAGCCGGTTCCGGTTCCAATCGGTTCCGAGTAGAACCGCCGGTTCCGGGTAGAACCGGACCCGATGGCCACCATTAGCGCCAACAAAGGTGTGTCCCTACTGCTCGCCTTCGCCATCGACACGAGCTGCATCTCCTTGTCGTGCCGACAAAGGCGCCCCGTTGCTGCTCGCCATCGATGCAAAGGCGAAGTCGCCTGCCTCGCCGCCGCTGCGAACACGAACAGAGAAGACTCACCCTGTCTGTTGGGGCGAGATGGTGTTTTTTTTGTTAATTTTTTTTATATTGGTTAATATAATTATAAATCATGAAAAATTAAATTTAAAAAGTGCTAATAAAACAACTAAAATATTAAATAAGAGAATGACAATTATAAAGTCAAGAGTTACAATTATATAGAATAATTATTATAAATCATGAAAAATTAAATTTAAAAAGTGCTAATAAAACAACTAAAATATTAAATAAGAGAATGACAATTATAAAGTTAAGAGTTACAATTATATAGAATAATTATTATAAATCATGAAAAATTAAATTTAAAAAGTGCTAATAAAACAACTAAAATATTAAATAAGAGAATGACAATTATAAAGTCAAGAGTTACAATTATATGGAATAATAATTATAAATCATAAATGACCTAGTAATTTTACTAAGTTGTAGTTCTATTTTTTGAACTTTCTTTTTCCTTGTATTATGGCAGGAAATTGGAGCTTGGGAACCCTTTGATATTGCCAAGAAAAACAAGCGAAACAAGTGTGGAAAAGTCCATCTTTGTAAAGGTAAAAACTCTAAACCTTGAAATTAAAGAGTTGGTTAAGCTTTAAATTTGTACCAATAATCTAAGTGAAACCCCTCTGTAAATAGGGCCGACGAGCAAGGAAAACTTCAAGCTACAAGCCTCTTGAAAAATCAACTATTGGGCATTAGGAGGTAAACTCCTTAAATTAGTGTTTAATGTCATTTTAATGGTGTTTTGGTGTTGTAACAATTAAGGCTGAATCTCTACTGTTTTATTTACTGTATTTTAAGTTTATAATGTGTTTACAGCCAAGTTAAAGCATTAATATGCGTTAAAGGGCTTATAGGTACAAAAGGATAAGTAAAAAGGGGCTAAAATTCAATTTTTGAAAACTAAAGGGTTAGTTATGTATAGGGCCGAATTGTTTCTGTATAAAATGGTTTATAATGATATATTTTTTTTTAACTTATATATATAAGTTTGAGTAAGTTAAAATAAGGTTTAAGTACTTAAATGACAAGTTTGTGAAATTTTGGTGTTAAAGAGTAAAACGAGGGAACTAGGGTGTACTTGCTGTATAAAATGATTCATAATGACCTAAATATACTTATAAACTTATTTTACAAGTTTTGAGTAATTTTAAATAAAGTTTAAGTGAGTAAGTAACAAGTGTAGTAAAGCATGCAAGTGGCAAAAAGGTAATTTTCTTAAAGTTTGGGGTATGGTTGGTAAAGGTCCAAAAGTCTACTATAATTTAGATATAATATTATCCTAAATATTATTATGTTATATTATAAGTTTTGGCTAAGTTAGGTAAGAGTTAAGGATTACAATGATGAGTTTGGAAAGTTTTGGGGCTATACTATAATTGTTCTGTTGATTTATTATTACTTACTTGTGTAACTCATCTCAACTGGGTTGCTTCAACTTGTGCAGTGATGGATAAGTTAAAGAATGTAATGATGAACGTCTACACCAAAAAAAAGAAGAAGGACAGGAATGTGGAGCAGCAAATGACTGCTTTGTTCCGTCGTGAGCGCGCTGCCGCAGTTGATCCTCCACGTCACTCGTCTTTCCAGCCACAACAGGGTCATGCTGAGCCTGCACGACACTCATCTTTCCAGCCACAGCAGGATCATGCTGACCCGCCTCGTCACTCATCATATCACCCACAGGAGCAGCCCATCATGGACCCATCCTTTACCCATTCATTCCATGATTCCGACCCATTCGCACACATACCTAGGAGAAGGATGCCTGAAGCTTCATCCTTTGCAGGTGGTTGGTCATCTGTTGATCTGGCCCAGCTCCATAGCTCCAGTTACAATATAGAGGGTCAGACTAGCCACCACGTGGGGCATGTGGAGGCATAGACTTCTGCTGGTGGTAGCTATCATGACCACCGTGTGGAGCATGCGGAGGCACAGACTTCTGCTGGGTGTAGCTATCATGACCCCCGGACCCCTCCAGATGTTGCAGCACCCGTTGACATGGACATAGATGAGGAGGAGGCTGAGGAGACATCTGAGGATGAGGGCCTAGACGAGGACGACCCTGATCAGGAGAGCGCGACTGATGAGGAAGCTGCTCTCGCTATGGAGCCCGTTATTCCTGCTTTCTGAAGTGCCTGTACCCGGTGGTCCACTACTGACTAGTGTCATCACCAGCTTCGGTGGGCATGTCGCCATTGACCTTTGGTCAATGACTAAGGTATATACTATCTTATCTTTCAGTTTGGCAAGTAGATTTAACTATTTCTTCATGCGTGTGTAAAATTTGTGTTAATTGTCTAGGACCGGGGTCTTTTGGGATTTAAACCCCGAAATCCTATAATCACGAACTGGCCGTTTAGCGGGGTTGCTTGCAAAAGGGCAAGAAATATGATTAAGTACTAAGCGTTGGATCATCTGCTAAATGTCTCATGGGGTTTCAACAACATGTCTTTGATCTTGGCCTTTGTGGAGAGGTGGCAGCCGGACACCAATTCTTTCCACATGCCTTTTGGAGAGATGACGATCACATTTCATGATGTGTGGCAGATACTAAGGATCCCAATCGTTGGTCATCCAATTGTGGGGAATCCGTTAAACAGTGAGCTTAAGGAGACGATGTTTAGACATGTCCACTTATAGAGTGGTGTTCGACCGGCCTGAGGGTACCTATGAAGTAGGCGTGCGGTTGGCTCTACTATGCTCTCGTTACTACCATCTTTGCTAACAAGGGGCATTCACGCATAAGTCCTGTACCGTTCTGGTTAGTTACTCCGATGGGTAAACATACAAAGCTAAAGAGGTTCGTATGGGGAGCAGGTACTCTTGCGTGGTTGTATCGCCAGCTGGGGATAGCATCTCGTGCTGACTGTAATAGCATTGCTGGCTCTTTGACCCTTCTCGATGTAAGTGTTTTAATGTACAATAATGTGTAATAAATTTTCATGAATTCACATTAATAATTGGCATAATTTCTTTTTAAAATTTATGTAGTGCTGGATATATGCGTACTTCCCCACTCTTAGACCAACAGTTAGTGCTGACTGGCGTGATGGGGATGATAGACCGTGGGCTATGAGATGGGTCAAGTCCACCTCCCAGCAGAAAAATAAAGATTCACTGGAGAACTACCGTAAGCATATAGATGCTCTGACAGCAAGAAATGTAAGTGGTACAACAATTTCAATTTGTATTATTTATATTATTGTTTATTATTGATGCTTACGTTTCCCTGTGATCCAATGTAGATTGATTGGTTGCCCTATGGTCGCGAGAAGGTGAATGAGAACAGGGGTCGCTCTTGGTACAGGGGTACCTTGCAGTACATGACTGTGAATGAGCCATATATGCCGGAGCATTGTCTTCACCAATTCGGGTACGTTCAGTGTATCCCACCTCCCCCTATTAGACTGAACATTAGATCCAAAAAAAGAGGGAGAAAGGGAAAGCCCTATAGATGTGTGTACCCCCCCCCCCCCATGTATAGTGTGTGGGACACCACACGTGAGTGTGGACTTGCTCCGGGGTTCACTAAGACACAGACGGCCGTACATGCATGTAACGAAGATTATCTGGATTGGTACGTCAAACACACCCATCCAAAGATCATGAATCCTGACATATACGAAAACACCTTCGTTCATCGGCCGAATCCCGCCTTAGTAAGTTGATCTCTTCCTTTGTATAATTTCAGTTGATTATAGCATTTTATGAATGCTAGACTAACTTTATAATATTATGTTACAGCTAATGCATGAGGCAACTGAGGCTGGTATGCCTTTATTACCTGGGAATCGTAGCTGGGACTGGCGTTACTACTGTGAGCAGATGCCACACGAGGAACAGAGGCAAACTGAACAGGGGTTAGATGAGGTTCTCAGTACCTTGACTATATGGGATTCGTACTATCACCAGTATGGAGGGCCATAGTTTAGGATTTTATGTTTTTGTTGTTTTAAGATACAGTATGGATGTAGTTATTTTCTAGTGGACTTGGTGATTGTTACCGTATTGCTGAAATTGCTGGTGATCTTATTGATGACCTTCTGGTTCATTTTGTGGAGGTTCTTAGAACCGGGGGAGAGAAGAAAAACAGGGGAGACTATGCCAAAAATTTTCTAGAAATACACCGTTTCTTTTGCTCTTCATTGCTCCTAAATGTTAATTCTCTGTCCAATCACTTATGTTAAATGTTTATCTACACTTCCATCTTTCTTTTGACTCTCTTTTAGATTATTGTATTTTGTTTAGATGTTTGTTATGTTTGTCACTTGAATTTCATTTACTTTTGAATCTCTTTTAGATTATTCACTAGTAGAAAAAAGATTTTTAACCACGGTTATTTTGCCTATATACCTCGGTTAGGAACCGTGGTTTATGCTCGTGTCACATATAGAAAATTGCCTATATACCACGGTTGAAAACTGTCATTTAAAAGCGAGACTATATACCACGGTTTGCTATGACCGTCGTTTAAGACCGTTTTTCGACGCGGTCCTCACCGATTTTAAACGACGGTTAAAGTCAGAACCGTGGTATAAAGTACCTTTTATACGACGGTTAAAGCTTGAACCATGGTATAAAGTTCTTTTAAATGACGGTTAGTCTCAAAACCGTGGTATATAATGTATAAAATCAACGAATAAACCACGGTTATACATATAACTGTGGTTTATAGTCTATGAACTTTTTTTCAAAATCGCCGGCGATTTAGAAGCGCGCTTCACAGATCTCAAACAGAGCACAGAAGAGAATGAAGAGGCTAGAACATGTATGTTCCTTGTTTGTGATTTAGGGTTGCAAAATAATGAGTGAAGAATGGAGGCGTATGTTCCTTGTACGCGGTGGGTTGCAAAATTACCGTGAGGTTGAAGAGAATGAAGAATGGAGGCGTAGGCCATGTTCCTTGTTCGCCGGTTATGGTTGCGAAAATTACAGTGAGTGGAGATGAGGTAGAGCATGTGTTCCTTGTTCGCAAGTGTAAGCTGCAAAAATTACCAAAAAAACAAGAGAATGAGAGAGGACGGAGCATATTCCTTGTTCGCTGGTTAAGGTTGCAAAAATTACCGTGAGGTTGAAGAGAATGAAGAAGAGTTGCAGAGCATGTTCGTCAGTTTGGGTTCCAAATTACCGTGAGGTTGAAGAGAATGAAGAAGAGTTGCAGAGCATGTTTGTCGGTTTGGGTTCCAAAATTACCTGAGATTGAAGAGAATGAAGAAGAAGAGTTGCAAAGCTTCGTCGGTTTAGGTTCCAAAATTACCGTGAGATATATAAGAGAATAGAGAGAAAGAGCCGCGTTAAATTTGGGCCGAAAATTAAAATTCCCGCCTAGACTATATACCACGGTTGACCAAAAAACCGTGGCTTAATATAGTAAGATGTGCAATATAAATGACAGTTGCCCAGGAACCGTGGTATATAGGTACCCTATATACGACGGTTCTCCAAGAACCGTGGTATATTCACTCTGGCGTGTACCTTAAATGACGGTTGCCCTGAAAACCGTGGTATATAAGTAACCTATATACGACGGTTCTCCAAAATCCGTGGTATATGCACTCTGGCGTGTACCTTAAATGACGGTTGCTCTGAAAACCGTGGTTTATAAACTTTATACCACGGTTTTTCATTTAACCAGTGGTTTAAACGCCGTCATTAAAAATCTTTTTTCTACTAGTGATTGTATTGTCACTATTGAACTTGTTTAATACAGTCTACTTTCGGGAGGATATTTCACATCCATCAACACACTCATAGGAACTAAAATATATCAAAATGTAGAAATTCCTAACAAAAGTCCTAGAATTCAAACCACATGCATCACACAATTGAAAGTTAGGGTTCATTCCTAGCAGCAGTCATTTAACAACACGTTTATTCCACGTCCAAACATCTACCAAAGATTATAAATCCAAAAAGTATAACAACACGTTTATTCCATGTCCAAACATCTGCTAAAGATTATAAATCCAGAAAAGTATAACGACACGTTTATTCCACGTCCAAACATCTACCAAAGATTATAAATCCAGAAAAGTATAACAACACGTTTATTCCACGTCCAAACATCTACCAAAGATTATAAATCCAGAAAAGTATAACAACACGTTTATTCCACGTCCAAACATCTACCAAAGATTATAAATCCAGAAAAGTATAACGACACGTTTATTCCACGTCCAAACTTCTACCAAAGATTATAAATCAACAAAAGTATAACAACACATTTATTCCACGTCCAAACATCTACCAAAGATTATAAATCCAGAAAAGTATAACAACACGTTTATTCCACGTCCAAACATCTACCAAAGATTATAAATCCATAAAAGTATAACGACACGTTTATTCCACGTCCAAACGTCTACCAAAGATTATAAATCTAGAAAAGTATAACAACACGTTTATACCACGTCCAAACATCTACCAAAGATTATAAATCCAGAAAAGTATAACAACACGTTTATTCCACGTCCAAACATCTACCAAAGATTATAAATCCAGAAAAGTATAACAACACGTTTATTCCACGTCCAAACATCTACCAAAGATTATAAATCCAGAAAAGTATAACAACACATTTATTCCACGTTCAAACATCTACCAAAGATTATAAATCCATAAAAGTATAACGACACGTTTATTCCACGTCCAAACATCTACCAAAGATTATAAATCCAGAAAAGTATAACAACACGTTTATTCCATGTCCAAACATCTACCAAAGATTATAAATCCAGAAAAGTATAACGACACGTTTATTCCACGTCCAAACATCTACCAAAGATTATAAATCCAGAAAAGTATAACAACACGTTTATTCCACGTCCAAACATCTACCAAAGATTATAAATCCAGAAAAGTATAACGACACGTTTATTCCACGTCCAAACATCTACCAAAGATTATAAATCCAGAAAAGTATAACAACACGTTTATTCCACATCCAAACATCTACCAAAGAACGCTATATGAAACCGAAGAACGCTATATGTTGAACCATTCTACCGAACGAAATAAACCCAATGTTTACTCATTGTGACTGAAATTTGGTCATTCAATTCTCATTTGTTTCAGAAAAAAATGTCTCCCCACAACATTCTAACTTATTCAACTAAGTTTGGTGGAAAAAAAACTTGTACTGTAAATAGTAAAGTTTTTGCTAATCGCAGTACAAATTAATTTTAAATCATATTAATAGTGTAAACACATAAAAATGTAATCCAACACATTTTTTTTTAAAAAAAAGATTCCAGTATTGATTACAACAAAAAAGTAACTAGCAAAATTCGGTACTAATCAACTACAAACTTCTTGGGTTAAATTACTTTCAGATATCATTTTTTGAAAAAAAACACATGGACACATCATTACATGTTTACAACGTTAATATGATTTAAAAAAAATTGTACTGCGGTGATTAGTAATTTTGTACTGCGAATAGCAACCCTTATAAAAAAATGTCAATTAACCGTGTTAGAGGTCCCCGACAATGGCACCAAAAACCTGTTGCAGAAATATATGTTACTACACTTCTACCTAGGCAGTGTACCTATCGTTTTGCGGAATTTTGAATTAAGTGGGGATTATCGATCTTAGGGACCTCGTTCAATTAATTGACAATTTATTACTAACTAAGAAACTAAACTAAGAAAACAGGAAATGTCATTTTTTCAGGTTTGCTTAATTTAATAAAAAGGAAGACTCAACAAACTAACATAAAATAATAAAATAGTAAAATAAACTAAACAAATAAATAAAGGTTAAAAATCTAAATCTAATTAAGCAAGCACCCCGGATTGTTATGCAAACCTTCACTTTATAATATATTAATAAAATATTCCTTTATTCTGCAATAAACTCATAAACTATAATTAATTCATCAACGGCTAAGTCTAACGAATCCTAACCAGTTGCTAGAACTAGCAGTAGACTAATGCTCTAATCCAGACACAACTAATTGCATAAAGAACAGTTTCTATTTGAGACTGATTAACCTATAGGTGTGATCACGCTTCCAGTCGTTAATCAGGTTTAATTCCAATGTCTTGTTACCTATCTTAGCTCTCGCGTGTTGATTAGAAAACTACAAATATAGCTTTAATAATTGATCAGAGAATTAAAGCGCATTAGGAACTAGAATTAAACTACTACATTAATGAATTAGTAAAGAGATTACAAAATAAATATAAAGATCCGGTTTGCTATCCCAACCCAGGGAGCTAAACTAACTACTCAAACATAAACATAAAAATAACAAACATAACAAAAATAATATGTGGAAGTGGTGGTGGACAATGGTGTGGTCTGGTGAGTGATGGTGTGTGCGTGGAGAAGTGAACGGAACGGATGGAGGTGAACGTGGTGGAAGTGATGATTGTGGATGATGGTGTTATGGTGAATGGTGGTGGTGAATGATGTGATGACGATGATGACTTGAAGTGTTGGAAACGTGTGAAAGGAATTGATGGAAAAGAGGCGTAAGCCCCTCTGGGCGTGGGATGTATTCAATATGGCTCTGGATGGGTGAATATATAACAGCTACAGTGTTTATCAGTTGATAAAATATTTTTATCTTCTAAAGATCTTGATAAAACATAGCGAGAAGTGCTCTATTAACTTCGATGGGGCCTAGATTCTTAGTTTTAGCTTCGTTTTACTCCCTGCTTGTTGCATTGGAATCCTCATGAGAAATTCTATGCATTTCCTAGACTTTTTCCTGCATTAGACACATAAAATGTATCAGTTCACATCAAAATGTAAATTTAAGTAAAAACTTATGATAAGTGAGAAACATAACATGAATTGTTATGAAAATAGGAAGAATTAAAGCCCTAAAAACAAATGTATTTCGCACCTATCATTAACATCCAAATAAACCAACACTAAACAAATGTGTGAACACTTACTTGCATCTTTCTCGGACCACCAACTGTAATTACGTTCATCTAGCGAGTGCATGAAGGACGCTAAATTTGTACGCCCGCCATGATCCTCTCTTCTGAATTTCACAACTAGGTTATGAATTGATGTCTTGTCTGCGGTACGTTCGGGGTTCTTGTCATGCAAATGGGCCCACATCTGCCTAGGCGCAACGCCACTCCTGTGCAAACTTTTCATGCTTGCTCTTTCGTTGACACAAAAGCGAGGCCGGACGAAGTGAGATTGTGGGTTACTAGCTAACTCGTGGTTGTGCGTCGGGACCATCACTAGGATAGACCATCCCGTACGTTGCCCACCCCTGATGCTTCGGCGGAACGGGCAGTTGCATTTCTTCGTTCCATGCCGCGGCCTTTGACTAGATGACGACGATTCTCTTGTGCTAACTCATGGCTTATGCTTGCCGAACCTGTCACACATTAGTACTAATTCACTGTCGTCTCTCTTAGTCTATCTGATTAGATAAATGTTATTATTTCGACCGATGTGAATTGCATGAATAACCGCCTCCTCTTTATCCGTAAATAATAGGCTAGTACTAAACACATGACCTGTGTCTATCTCTACGTCCTTGAATTCAGCATCATTCTCACCCTAAGTAGAAAAACGTAGTTCATCACAAAGTACTACTCGTAATACTACGTACTTAGAGTAAATAACATATAAGACATGCAAATAATCAGCAAAGTAGATCATCACAAAGTACACGAAAAGACAAACGTAACGGCGTAAATGGATTGAAAAACAGAGCAATAACGAAGAAGATACAACGATTTGAAGAAACGGGCACCGGCGTAGGCGCCGACAAAAAGTGGCCGGCGCCGGTGCCCGCAGAGCTGGCCGCGCGCCCGATGAAGGGGGCGGAGCTGGTGCCACTAAGGAAGGGGGCGCGCTGGCGCCTACAGAATAGAGCGGTCTCCGGAACCGGACGTCGTTTGCTACTTGGAAACCCGTTTTTTGCTTTTCTCATTCATTTTTGTACAAAAAGTAGCTACGTTTGTACATAAATTGCTAAAATAACAACAGAAAGTATCTAAGAATGAGCCCCTTGTGAGTACTCCTCGCTGTTAACATCATCTGCATAATCGTCATGCATTTTCAGAATACCACCTTCGGTATTTCCTCCATCTTTTTTACTCTTCTTACCGAAGAGTTTTTTCTTTAAATTTCCAAAACAATTTCCTCTCTTTATCTGTCTAACTTTATCTCTCTAACTTTAGATTTCTGAAATTGAATATGATTTCATAACATATTCACTTCCTTTATATAATGAAATTTGAGATCATCTTGTAATATGTCATAAATTATGGATAATTGTAGTAAATTTTAAAAAATATTAAAACACCGGTAAAAACATTGTGGTATCGATCCCTATCATTATTCTCTCTAACAAAGAAAAGATACCCCTGTTTTCTTTCGTAATTCACAATATACCCCTGTGATTTTAGTAATTTAACTTTAAACATGCTTAAATGTTGTTCAAAATTGATGAAATTTTACATGGACGATGCTAAAGTGTTATATTTTGGTCCAATATCAAATTTGAAGTTTTTTAAGCTCACATGTGACCTGTGGGACCCAATGAACAATCACATATTCATTGGGTCCCACATGTCACATGTGAGCTTAAAAAACTTCAAATTTGATATTGGACCAAAATATAACACTTTAGCATCGTCCATGTAAAATTTCATCAATTTTGAATAACATTTAAGCATGTTTAAAGTTAAATTACTAAAATCACAGGGGTATATTGTGAATTACGAAAGAAAACATGGGTATCTCGTGAATTTTCCCTAAAAAATAAAAGTTCGACTCTTAGCAGTTTGTTTGACACAGGAGCTGGGAGAAGATCACCGTCGGGATCGCCGGTGGTCGTGGTGGATCCCACGAGAGGCTTTCACTTTTGCCCCCTTTTCTACGCTCTCTGCCTTCTTCTCCGCCTCGCTTCCTTCTCTTCTCTGTTTTTAAAGTCCATCCTCTCTTCTTATATGTCAGGTGGAGGTTCCACCTCTCTATAGTGCTGTTTTGGAATCGGCGTCTACTGCTACATAGCAAGTCCCTAAAGTCTTGTTTGATTACGACATCCCCTGTAAAATCGTTCAACTCCGAAAGGGCTGCTATTTAACTGCCCTTGGGAAGCATTGCTGATAAATGTACGTCAATCTAGGGTTTTCTTAGGAATCCAATCACAGCTGGTCGAGATCATCGACCGTTTTTGCTTGTGGATCTTGGTGAACAGTAATTAGCCCAGTTTATGAAGCGGGAGGAACTGCTTAGATTCAGTATATCCGGTTTCAATGTTGGGGTCGAGGAATTTGTTGGCGGAAGATGGGGGCGGCAGGCTCGTGCGCGACGAGGAAAGCGCCAAGTTGGATGATTCGCCCAGTGGGAA
The DNA here is from genome assembly GCA_023374045.1 of Limonium bicolor. Classification (NCBI taxonomy): domain Eukaryota; kingdom Viridiplantae; phylum Streptophyta; class Magnoliopsida; order Caryophyllales; family Plumbaginaceae; genus Limonium; species Limonium bicolor. The sequence goes on along the minus strand of CM041777.1, from coordinate 226,894,725 downwards.
GAAGCAGAAATTCGACCCTAGGTTTCCGTTGACAAAATGGGAAATGGCGGCTGCTATGGCTGTTTTCATGATCTTTTCTGTCGGCCTGTCTTGTATCTTCTGGACGATGCCAACGGCTCAGTATGGCCAGATTAAGTTGCCTCGAACCATCTCCGACCTTCGAATTCTCAAGTATGTTTAGTTCACTAATGGCGCATATTTATTGCAATAAACCCGTCTTTTAACGTCTTCTGGTTAGCGAATTTGGCGGCTGCTTTCAATGGTTTGATCGCTCTTGTTGCTGTGCTGCTCCTGTGGTTTTTTAGTGGATTGTTATCACTTACCGGTGTCTTTTTGTTGTTTTATTTGGGAGATTGATCGTCTTGTATGGGGTTTAATCTTCTAGCTTCATGTTGGATGCTTGATCTATTTGATGGCTAATGTTCTTTGGGAAATTGATTTCCAGTTTCCGGTTCTAATCAAAGCGCTGGTAGTTATACAAACGATCATTGCCTACCCCATTGCTGTAACTAATCACATCTTCATGAATTGGTGGTTTTTGGGTCTCATCTGGAATTCTCGATTGCCCGAAAAGTTTACTTTTATTTAATTTTTAATTTTACGGATGGGGTTGATCTGTTAGACTAACTGCACGATCGATTATTTCAATTTAGCATCAGACGTAGCTTCACCTCCCGCCTCCGAGGTTACTTGTCGTGTTTCTTATTTGTCAATATGCAGTATGTTACTTTTGGAACATGAAATTTTCTGTTTTGCATTCCCATTAACAAGATACCCTGACGCATACAAAATAAAGAAGCTATTGTTTATGAAAATCTTCACCTTTCTTCTGAAGTTGTGATGGTGATCAGGAAGGCTTATTGCTGTATTGAATTCTCTTTTGTTATGCACCAATACATTCTCTAAACTCAATACTATGAGTTGTGACCTCGTATTTCAAGTATGCAATAGTTTTATGTTCTTTAAGCCTTACTTTGCCTTTTGACTTGATTCAGAGATAATCTGGGGCTGTATGCACAAGACCATCCAGCAGCATTCATTCTTGGGTACTGCTCGACTTATATTTTTATGCAGACTTTTATGATCCCTGGAACTATATTCTTATCGCTGTTGGCTGGAGCTCTTTTTGGAGTTTTCCAAGGTCTGTTTCTGGTAGTCTTCAACGCTACAGCTGGAGCATCCTCCAGTTTTTTCCTCTCAAAGTTGATTGGAAAGCCCTTAGTTATTTGGCTATGGCCAGAGAAGTTAACATTTTTCCAAGCAGAGGTATGGTATTGATACTTTTATTTGGTCCAGGTGTAGTATGATGATGGGGCCTCTAAAGGAAAGTTTTGTGTTAGGGTTTCAAGTCATGTGTCTTTGACTTTGTTTGTGCAGATTGCAAAGCACAGAGATAAGCTGCTGAACTACATGCTTTTTTTAAGGATTACACCAACTTTGCCAAACCTATTCATCAATTTGGCATCACCAATTGTGGATATACCATTTCATGTATTCTTCATAGCAACAGTTGTTGGTATTATTCCAGCCTCTTTTATCACTGTCAAGGTAAGTTTCCAAACCTGTGGTGATCGTTCTATCTGCTGATGTTGTTGTTGTCTTTGACCGATGTATGCGTATTGAAAACTATGAATGCCTGTCTGATCAGTTCATTTGTTTTTGACAATTACTATTATCTTTTGGGTATCAGGCTGGACTTGCCCTTGGTGAGCTGAAATCAGTCAAAGATCTATACGACTTCAAGACCCTCACTATTCTTTTCATCATTGGCTCAATCATTATAATCCCCACTGTACTGAAGAGGAAGCGGACCTACGAGTGATGTTCATCCATCGATCAATGGTTTGACCGAGTTCTCTGTTACTGGGGACACCATTAATTTGGCTGCTCGTTAGTTAAGAGAACCTCAAAATCAAAGCAGGGGAAGCAGCGTTGTTGATATTCATGAAGCAAAATACGTAACTTTTGTAGGGGGGATAATACATAGGCTAATCGGAGAACTATCATAGCAACAGGTACAATGCAGGCTGTTATATTTATTCAAGGATCTTGGCCATCCTGGTTTTCTTAACAGAATGGGCACACGAGGATGCTGGGTCTGTTATTGCTCTCTCCTCCCATCCTTGAACACGTACACAACTTTTACAGTTATAATGAGTACCGTAGTTGACATGTGTAACCATTCGCGTAGCTACGCTCATTTCTGTAATAGCTTTCATTGTGAAGTAAGTAGCTGAGCAACTGTATGCTGTAATTCTATCAGAGTACAACTTTGGAGAAAATATGGGTGGTTTGGCGGTGATCACATTCACTCAATTTTATGATGTAATCTGGGAGATGGTTGTTATGCATGAACACTGATTTTTAGATAAAAAGAAATTACGTGAAGGTGTTTGTGTCATAATCTTTATCCCTTGACCTCATGCTATGTAAGTTGCAAAAGTTCTCGACAGGCACTCATAATAGTATTCACAAAATTAGACTATTGTGTATGCATACATAATCTTTATCCATAGCTTTTAAGTACGCAAAATTTATGTATCCTGATGTTTTTCATCCTTTGCATTGCACTTCTGTTCACCCTTTATTTTTTCATAATGTAATAGTAAACCTCTAATGGCATTGGGAACATATTTTGTCAATAGCAGCCCTCAACTGGAATGGATATTCTTGGCAAAACTTTTTCATGAGAATGAAAATGCTTTCTACACTGGAATGCACGTTCTTAAATCACAAAACGCCAAGTGCAAAAACAAAAATTAAGCAACGATCCTTTCATATTCAGTTTTTTCGGGTGTTCCACTCAAGCCCTACCTCGTTGTGAGAGGATCTATTTCAGAAGAGAATACATACAAAAACTCATTTGACTAACTAGTACAAAAGCCAGGCCTAATAAGGATATCAGCAACAAAGAAACCGAAGGACCTTTCTTATCTTTACAAACAAGGTCATTTTCCTTAGTGCACGCTAGCTGGATAGTCTTCATAGCCAGTAATCCCAGTTATCCGGATGCGAGTAATGGGCTGGCACAATTCAAGTTCCACAAAAACACAAATAGAAAATGCAATTAGGAAACAGTATAAAGGGGATGTCAGGATCAATATATCAATTGTAGTTTCAATATCTAATTAGATAACCCCCATCAATACCTGGCGATGACCAATGTTTCTTCTGTAGTTCTTCTTCTTCTTGTACTTGAACACAATCACTTTCTTGTCCAACAACTGCATTATAAAAAGGTCGCACAGCAGGTACTTATATCACTCACAGGTAACATGAAACACACACTGCTTTCTTCAGAACATTTCCCTATGTCTAGGTAAAGAAAAAAGAGACGTAAACAAGGTTCAAATGTGATAAGACAGCCAACCTGTTCCTCCACCACAGCATGGACAGCAGCATTGGTTACTACTGGCTTGCCGATGAAAGTCTTTTCTTTAGTTCCAACGAGCAATACTTTGTTCAGAACAATCTGAAGATATACCGAATAAATCAAACTCACCATCTTTGAGAAACAAAATAGCCAACACTCAATAGACAACAACAAAGTCCCTGAGTGGCAGATTGTGACAAGACAGTGAATCTTATCCATCCCCAGGCAGAGAGCTGTTTTCAATTCGTTTTAGATGTAATTATCAAGTTGTAACACCCTCTAAGCTCTCAACATTAAGTGACCTCGCTGCTATTAACCTTAGTCACGAGCTTTAAGACCAATTAGACTAGAAAATGACACTAATCAATAGAGGCGAATTAAGAAACTCTGCAACAATTGCTCCCATCAACAAGTGATTTCAGTTGACTATCGGCCTTAACTTAACCTGTAAGTTACCAGCACTAGGAAGAGTTGATCCAGAAAGTCTCAAGATAGGTGAGAGGGGAGAGTTGAAGAATAGGGATTTATGACCCAATAGATGCTGGGACATGAATGTCAATATACGGTCGGGGGCAAAGAAATCAAATATACCACATAACCGCAATACTTCATCTCAATTCATTATAAACTTTCTAGCAAAAAAATTCTTTGAGCAAATGCAATGGGAAGCACAACATTAGCGGGAGCAAGATTGCCCGCGGGTTCTTGAGTCCAGATAAGTAGTAACCAACTGTTTGCGTGTGGAAAAAGAAACGCGTTCCCAAATATAAAGCAATCGAAGAAGATACAAGTACAACATATAGATGATAAAGTATCCTAACCTTATCATCGACATCGGCACCTTTGAGCCTTTGAGTGATAATCCATCGTCCAGGAAAGACAATGTATTGGCGAGAACCGACCTAACCAAAGATGACGCCCCGGATATTGTATCAGTTATACATCAACAACAATATATAGGACAGCTCCGCCTTCATAATTAACTTCAAAGTGGCAAGTTTCGCTACCAAATAAAAAATTCAACACTCACGGAAATCAATCAATTTATTGAATAGTTAAGGCAGAACACAAATCGATCACAATTCACCCATAAGCAAGCAATCAACGAGTATACAAAAATGCAATAGTCGAGGTCCCGGTGCAAGCTAGTTACTAACCATTACAACGGCAAAAATCTCTTCTCGTTTTGGAGCAGGCAACGTGGCTTGAGCTAATTCCGACGTCTCAACCGGCGGAGGAGACACGGCATCAGCCTCAACTACTGGCGTCTCGGTCTCCGACAACCTAGCAATAGTCGAGAGAGCAGGCCCTGTAGTCGAGATGGACGAAGAAAATGGGCGCCTTTGAGAGACGAAGAGAGAGGACGGTGGGTGATAGGGAAAATTGAGGTTAGTGGATTTGGAGAGGGAAAAAGGGAGCGTTGAGCTTTGTCTTCGAGAAAACAGACAAGGAGACGAAGATGAAGGAGCAGCAGGAGAAAGGGAGAGCGTCGCCATTATCGATAGGCTTTGCTGCTCCGAGCCGAGAGCGAGATACTGAGAGGGTCGTGTTTCGTCTGTATTGTTTCTTTGGTCACCTCGGAGGAGAATGCTATCCTATCCGAACGGGTGAACTGTTGGGCTATGGACAGCAGGTCCAGCTTTCGCCCTTGTGATGTATTTTTCGTAATAAATTCTTCACCGTTTGGATGGCGTTTAAATAGTTATGTGTGTTTAATACTCCCTCGTTTTAGGACGAGATTCTTGTTCAAAAACACATATCATTTGAGCTTTTGATACAATTTTTTTCAATTTTTAACCCTATTATTCAACACAAAATTAATTATTATCTATATGAAAAAGTAAAAAAGTAGGGTATATGTGTCATTCTTCTTTTCTTAATAAGTATGCAAGTTTCTAAAATAACAGATATTGTTGGATGTAGAGAGTATATTAGTAGCTAATTAGAACTCTTTTTCTTGGCTTCTCCGTGCTATCTACCTTTAGGCTTCGTTCTAAAACAAGATGTCCATAGGACTATAGCAGACTATGTAAACTTTGTATAACAAGCAAAGATATAGAAAAGTACATCCCCACCCAGATGATTTGGCTAAATTATACACCTCATCCACAAGGTTTTAGCAATTACTTTCCCCACCAATGTGGTTTCCCCCATTTTACTTCCAACAAATTTTCTTTTTTTTTATGTTCAACTTAGAAGATACTTAAATGTTGTACAAAATTGATGAAACTTTACATGGACAATGTTAAAATGTTATATTTTGGTATAGTGTCAAATTCAAAGCTTTTAGGCTCACATGTAAACTGTGAGACCTAATGAAAATATGTTCACATGTCACATGTTTCATTCGGTACCACAGGTCACATGTGAGCTTAAAAACTTTAGATTTGACATTGGACTAAAATGTAACACTTTAGCATTGTCCATGTAAAGTTTCGTCAGTTTTGGAAAACATTTAAGCATCTCCCAAGTTGAGCAAAAATTAGAAAAGTTGCTAGATGTAAAACGGGGGAAACCACATGGGTGGGGAAAGTAATTTTTCAAAACCTCGTGGGAGGGATGTGTAGTTTCACCAAACGTCATAAGTAGGGGATATAATTTTCCCTAAAGATTATTATACTTGTGTTTTATGTTGAAAAAATAATTAAATTATATTAGCGTTCAGGAAGTACAAGTAGCTTCATCTATCCACGATAGCTACGTTAATAACGGGGCCTTGTTGTTTTTTTTTTAATAGCAAATTGAGATCTAAAATTAGAACATAATATCTGCAAGCATATTATAATCAAAAGGAGGTGCGAAATCAACCAACAAACTAGTCCTACTAATGTCACTTGGCACATTGTCATTATCCCATGTCATCCACCCAATCGAATTGTTACTCAGTTTCGAAGTAAGGAAAGCATGAAAGTATTGATTAATATCATTACATGCTACAACATCACAAGAACTAAAACTAAGTAGAATCCCTATTACATCCTGTCTCATTCCAGCTGGTTGATTTCTAATGCGAAGCAGAGTGGTAGATAGCCGAAGAAGAGTAGCATCATTAATATTGATGGTAATGCTTGAGTAACCTACATCACAAGCCCAATTACAACCAAAGGAGATAGATAAGGATTCAGCTTCAGAAACATCAATGTAGTTATTGATAACCTGTTAAAAGCAACTAGAATAACTCCATCAGAGTTCAAGATTACTCCCACATCAATTATGGGAAAACTTGGTTTCCTGTGGCAATAACAAATAAGGAATATATCATTTGCTTTTATTCGATTAAGCAAATGAGAAAAAGAAAGAGGATCTTCCATAAGAGTTTTATGATATGTCTTGGTAAAGACAATATTGTATCAATCAAGTTCAGGATAGACATATCTTCATTATGTCTAGTCTTGTTTTTAGCATCATAAAGAGCACACTTAACAATCCTTGACAATGCATCTTTGGAGGAAACATTTCACTTGATGACAAAACCAGTTTTGGATGGCCCCATCCGCATCCAGAGACACTGGTCTAACACTGAAAACCTCAGTCCAATAATCTCTAATAGTCCAACAGTGGAAAAACATATGGAATTCAGTTTCAACCTTCTTACAAAAGGAGCAGAAGGGGGAATCACCAATACGCCTTGCAATATTAGCCTGGCTAGGGATGGTTCCTTCAAGGAATTTCCAGCACAGAAGGATAGCTCTAGGGAGGGGGAATTATGGTCCATTTTCTTCATCGTATCCCAATTAGGTTACTGGAGGAAGAAGCCACAGAGGAGGTTGACTGATTCTTTAGATGAGAATACCCTGATTTGACAATATAAATACCATTTTTGTTAGCTTCCCACCACCACTTATCAATTTGATCACTACTCCTGATGCAAGTGTTGGATTGTATATATCTAGATCTTGGAGAATGAATTTCCATATTGGACTATCCTTAACTGAAGGGACTGCATCCCAGATCAACTTTCTTGGAAAATAGGTGGATTTTAGAGTTCTAGCGACCACAGATAAAGTTAGTTAATATGAGCCAAACTTGCTTTGCTAGGAGAGCTAGATTGAACATGGAGGAAGACTGGAAGCCTAACCCACCCAGGGGTTTAAGAGTGCAGATATATTTCCATTTAGACCAATGCATAACCTTTTTATTGCTAGATCCCACCCACCAAAATTTGGGGATGAAAGAATCTAATTGGTTTGACATATTTTGGTGGAGCTTAAAAAGGGACATTGTAAAATTTGGGATGGATTGAAGAACACTAATAACCAAAATAGACCGAGCATCTAGTGACATTGGTCTAGACTAACTACGAGTTCTTTTCATGAGAGATTCAAGGAGATAATTAAAAGTCTCCTTCTTATTCCGCCCAACTTAGGGGAAGGCCTAAATAGCTTTTGAAAGAAATAGATTCCTGGACCTTTAACACTACTGAAATGCTATTTTTGAGGGCCTGCTGAACTTTCTTACCAAAAATCAGTTTCTGACTTACTTTTGTTGATGGCATGGCCCTAATGAAGGAAATATGTAAGATTGTCTTCAAAGTTGACACATTACTGACTTCAGCTTTCCCATAAAAGATAATGTCATCAGCAAAACCAGGTGGGAGATTGGAGGATCATTTTTCTTAAACAAATTCCTTTATACCAACTATTTTCCGTAGCCAAATTAATCCCACGAGTGAGAGCTTTTTGGGCAATCATGAACAGGAAGGGAGAAAGTGGATCCCCTTGTCTAATACCCTGAGATTGTTTAAAGTTACAGTTGGAGAACCATTAATAAGAACACGGCCCCTGGACTGATGAAATACAATTCATAACAAGGGTCCTCCAAAGATTTGGGAAATCCATGCTGGAGTGGATATAATCAATAAAATTCTAATTCAGACGATCATAATTAAGCCTTACTAAGATCAACTTTAAGGGCGAAGCATCCATTAATCTTAGCTTGACTATTGGAAAGATAGTGTTGGATTTCACCAGCGAGGATGACATTATCAGTAAGGTGTCTACCTTGGACAAAACCTAACTGATTTTGAGAGATTATAGAAGGAAGGATAGGCTTAATTCAGTTTGTAGGCACTTTAGTGATGATTTTATAGACAAAGTTACAGAGGGCAATGGGTCCAAAGTTAGAAAGGACTGTAGTTCCAGGGGTTATTGGATTAGGGTGATTTGGTAATCATTTAACTTGGGAGGTAAAGGGTATCCATTTAGAACAAGGAGAATAGTTTGGATAACATCAATACCAATAGTATTCCAGAAGGTATGGTAAAATCTACCATTAAAATCCATCTAGACCAGGGGCCTTATCTGTCCCTAACTCCTTAGTGGCTCTAACAATTTCAGAGATCGAGTAAGGGATGAAGAGGGAGTCAATATGAGAGCAATTTAATTTGAGAGACTCAGCCAGGTTGAAATTTTTGGGCGGGTGTGATGAAAGGGAAGCAAAAAGGTTTTCCAAGTGATTGATCGCTATAGATTCTAAATCATCCCAATGGTGACACATATGACCATCTTAATTCTTGAGACCAAAAATCTCATTTCTTCTTTTATTACTCTAGGCTCAAGAGTGAAAAAAAATAGTATTTTGTATCACCCTCTTTGATCCACTTACCCGTGGATCACTATTTCCACAAAAGTTCCTCCTTGTACATCAAAAGCTCCACATCTATAACTAATCTCTTTCTATTTTCATTTACCCAGATATATTGAGGGCCATCGGTAATAGATTCAAGCTCCTCTTTTTTTCCTCATTTTCCACTTAATTTTTTTGATTGACCATACCTTCCAGGCTTGACAAGCTTCGTACTACACATAAAAGGTACGTAATAAGAATATGTGTTATTGGAAAACTATACAAAATGCTACAAAATCGTTGACATACTAGGTTTGGAAAATGCACCTAACCAGTCCAGGATCAGATTAAAATCTTTTGAGCCCGACTGACGCATGCTGAACCAATTACAAGCGTAGTTAAGTTCGACCTAGATAATTTCAGCTTTTTCTAAAGTTTAATGAACCAAGGCTGACCTACCAACTAATATATCTAAGTTGATACAAAACCATTTCGATTCAAATCAAGCATAAGACTGGCCGACAATGGCTCAAGAAATTAACTTTTTCTTTTGTAAGAAGCATATGGCGTCGTCTTAGTGATTAAAGGTGAAGGACTAGTAATCTAATAATGTTATAGTTGTTCATCCTGCAACAACTCATTCAATGTTTTTATCCCTTACCACTATATTTGAAATACCCCTAAGGTTCATAAACCAAATTAAAAGACAATTAATAAGTCAAGAAGGCTAATAAGCCTTAATGAACCGTGAATCATGAAAACTCCTAAGCACACTTATATAAATAAATATATACTCCATGAAGGTTACTAAACCTTATATAAACACATGGACATAAGTAGAGTATATTAAAGGAGGAAAATCAACCTACAATTGATTTATCATGATCTACACATCTTCATGAACAAAGAACACAAACACTTAAGGAAAAATGTACCTTAAGAAGTCAAAATGATTAGTGAGTAAAATATCACTTGTAACACAAGTGTATACACCTTTGGACACTAAATAACACATGTTACAAATGTTAACACATTAAACAAGTCCAATATACACATGATGTGCAAAAAGAACATCAATATCAAAGGTGAATCAAAGTATACATTTTTACTAGTTTTAATGAATAATAAAGTATACCAATTTCTCATGAATATATTTTTACACACTTTAGGACAAAGAAATCATGTTGGTAACAAACTAACACATGATATAAGTCCAAATGTACAAGTTATAAGTCGTAACATTAAAAAGGAAGCAAAAAGACAATTATACCCTTGGAGCAAAAGCTGGCCGGCAATGCCTTTCCCTTGGCTGCCACCTTGCTAAATTTGAACCAAAATATCTTCATTAGGTGTGCTTAGTCACCAAATACTATACAAGACCCATGCTTTCCCATTAATGCCTTAAAAGTCATCTTCATTCTCTTTCCTCCTCACTTCTCCTTGGCTGCTGATTTCACTCACCCAAAACCTCTTAAAGTTCTGCAACTTAGCATCAAAGAGCAAGCTTGGAAGAAATTTAATTCCTAAGGCTTAAGGTAAGCTTTTAAGTCTTATGATAGCTCATTCTCTTCCTCTTTTCAATAGCTATCCATTGATCTAAGATTCAGATCCTTTCCCCCATTAATCTAGGCTGAATCCAAGTTGCAAGAGGGGGTGAAATTCGGCTGGAACCAAGTTTGGGGAAGGAAGTAAAGCAAAGTCATTCCTTAAGGTAAAAATGTGCTCTAAGCACCTACCTTTCTTTCTATTGTTGTTATAGCTGATTCCTATGAACTAAACCCTTTATAATCTTCATATTTACATGCTAGAACAATTGGTGAACCTTCAATCCCTTGGAGTTGGCAAAACGGCCCCAAAAACACCAAAAAAGGGGTTTAAAGAGTAAGTCTTCTAGCTTCTGTTGAGATGAGTTAATCGGCCACTTTGGCATGAATTTATTAAGGGACACCCTTCATCCCTCTGGAAAATAGGGCTGTGGAACACTTGGAAACATCTTCAATTTGTAAGGTAAAAATCCATGTTTTAAGACCTTTAATGACTCTTATGGTTAGTTTCTGTTTTAAACTGAACCATAACATTTTCCTCTCTGTTTAATGCATGTCAAGAGGTGTATAAACACACCTCCAAACTGCCGTGACAGTCCATGGAGTGAATGATAGATTAAAGTCATTTTTAAGGTGAAAATCTAGGTTTTTCATGGCTTAAACTTACTCTTATAGTTGGTTCAGTTTTTGGAACCTAACTATATATTATTATTGCTGTTAGAAATTAATTAGAAGTTGTCCAAACAAATCCCTTAAGCTGTCGTGGCCAAACAAGCCTTAAGGAGCTTATAAATCAAGGTATAACATTCTTAATCATATATTATATGCTTTGAAGCTTATATTATATGTATGCCGTGAGTGGACAGAATAATAAGAGTCATTTTAGCTTCAAAAATGACTAGGATATGTTATAGAAACCTTGGATAAATTAATTAAGTGATTAATTAACATAATTGTCAAATTTAAGACATTATGTGGAAGTTTGGTAAATAATGGAGAATTTGGTGTAAGGGCCAAGAGTTTAAAGTTTTTTTGAGACATTTAAAGTGTAATTTATTTTACAAGTTCAAGGTTGTAATAAGTCCATGTCATTAGGCCATTTTAATTAAGTTTAAAAGCTTATTTAATTTAATTTATGCATTTAGCATTAAGTTTGGGGTCAAAAGGTAATTACAAAAAAATATAAGGCCGTGGGCTGTATTAGAATGAACTTTGGAGTTTAAAATGAATTTATATAAAAATTATAACACTATAAAGTTTTGTACCAAAATTGTAAAAATAGGAAGTTTGGGCTATATGTAGTAATTACCGAAAGTTTAAGCTTCAAACTGAATTTAGAAGTCAAGGTTGACCATGTAGGAGACCTTGACCAAGTTTGGGAATTTATGGAATTAAATACTAACTTATAATAAGTTAAGTATGAAATTGTAAAAGATTTATAAATATTGGGGTGAAATGGTGATTTCCGAAAGTTATGGGTACCAAATGGGGTTTAGAACAGACCTTGGGTTATTAGGAATTTTTAAGAATTTATTTGGTTAAATTTGGAGTTAGTAATATATATTTTTAATCAATGTTACATATGGGTAACATTGGGGTAAAAACCGTAAATATTGAAAGTATAAGGTTATGCAATGATGTTTAACATTTGGGATAGTTTGGTACTTTTTGGAATTATATCTGAGGTTTATTAAATAGGTGTAGAGATATAGTTTAATGATACTAGAAACTATATGTTATAAAAGGGGTGATTTGGTGAATATAGAAAGTTAAGTGGTGGAATTAATTAGAACCACCCATGGTCTGTGTCTCTATTTTAAGAAGTTATAACCATAGTTATAATTCTATTAAGGTTCAAAATGTTATAATTAAGATATCTTATACAAGTGTAAAAATATAAAACATTTGGGGTTTATTTGCAAATTTTGAAAGTATGTTGAATTTGTTGAAAGCGACAGCTTATGGTGCTGTTTGGTATTTTCTGACATATATAACTATATGGTATAAATGGTATCATGATATAAATGTCATAATCTATGTTCTATCTATAATGTTAACATTATATAATAATTGGTGGTTTTGATGAATAAGAGAAAATATAAAGTGCTGTTCAGATTAAGGGATAATTAAATTGAAATTTTATAATATGGTTTATAATGTTATAAGGGTTTAATATTTATCTATAAATATTCATTAAGGAAAAGCATATATCATAAAGAATTACCATATAATAAATGGTCTCATAATACATATACATATATAAAAATAAATATATGCTATGGGTGAGAAATCAATAGGTTCATAACCATATATATCATAATTAAAATGATATCAGAAAGAAAAAAGTTTAAATTAGTTAAGGAAATTCTAATGTTCTGTGCAGACGTTATAAAGTGAGTGGTTAAACTGGTTAAAATTAAAAGAAAGAAATTAAAACCAAATTAAACGTCTGATGCAAACAAATCCCGGTCGCAGTAGTATAGTTGAAGCAACCGGATGTCGAACCGTGGGACTATATACATATATAGTACCTAAGCGTGTCACAAAAAGGGGGGTGGATTAATTGACTTGTAAAATAAATAAAAAGACAAAGATAAAATAAACTAGTTATAAAAAATAAAATGGAACTCTGGGTCAGTGTTAATATAATCTGCATAATTAAGCTATCCTACTGGTTTAATAATTTGGCAAGGTTCCTGTAATTATCTTAAGGATAAGTCATAGCCTCATAAACTCGTTCACCTGTAATGCAAGGTTAATCAAGGTTCAAGCAAAAGCCTGCGAACGGCAAGGAGTATTGAGGAATTACATTTGCAACTGAATACTAACTTATAAATCATAACAAGTTTCCTCCAGTTTTACTCTTAATAACCTATCTATTTATCCCGGTCTGATCAAAATAGACTTAGGAACAATTTAATAAACTCATGACATTTTTAAAAAGGTGTGAGATAACCTTTAAAACGTAACAAACTATTATAATTAAAACCAGTAAAAATAATGCATAATTAATACAAACACATAATACCATTCCCAGAGCGTAACTAACTATCCTAACATATTAAATAGATAGACGAGACAAGAGTAATAACAATCATCCGTAATCACTCCGGCTCACTCTGCTATTTTGTATACGTAAGGGCTAGAGGTGGATTTGTGGAATGTAAAATAAATAAAATGAGAAGCGGAAGAAGAGAAATGAGATGGCGTGAGGTTTCGTGATCGATTGAATGATTTTTGTGGTGAAGTTGCGTTTCTTATAGGGAAAGAAAGATGGCAGGAGAAGGAAGAATGATTGCAGACAGAGGTGAAGACGCGTGAAGGGATTGAGCTCATTGATTGCTCACTGATTGAAGCATTGATTGCAGGGGACAGGAGTTGGGACGGGGAGCGAAATAAGGTAGGCGCCGGCGACAGTGGACGAGTTGCAGCGCGAGTTGCGACGAACAGATAAGCTCGCGTCGGTTTACATGTTGTCCGCCTGTGGTGTCCGCCCATTAGAGGCGGTTGCTGCTCACGTCCGCCACCAAGACCGCCAGATAACAGGCGGTTGCGCCCCTCTTGTCCGCCAGTTCCGAGGCGGTTGCGCCTCTGTGGTGTCCGCCAGTTATGGGGCGGTTGCCCTTCTTGTTGTGACTTATTCTTCCAACTTTGACCTTCTCTAGATTGTTCGTTTGGGCTCCGTTTTCTGAGCCGTTTGCGTCTATGCGTTCGCTATTCGTCTACTTTACTCCCAGCTTGGTTTTCCTCATGTTAACCAATAAATTTGAGATAACAATAAAACGTAAACTAGAGGAAAACTAACCGAAGTGGAGAAATGAGCAAGAAAAGTGCTAATATTATATATGAAATACACCTATAAATCATGCTCATTTGGACACTTATCACACCCCCACCTTATCTTTTTGCTTGTCCTCAAGCAAAATCACGTACCCAAGTAGTAGGGAATGCTCAATATTAACAAATTTATTATGAAGGGTGGATAAACATGATCTTTTTAACTTATTGAGGAGTGTGAAAATTAACTGCTGGTGGCATAGGTGTGCTCAGGGTGAAAATAATATAGAGTTTCGGGGTATGATCTAAGGTACTTCAATGTTTCTTTTTAGGTGACTCTGAGAACTTTTACCACCACGGCCAACTTCTCTCAAGAATGGGTATTTAGGAGAAAACAAAAGGGAAATAGATTTGCATTTGTTTCACTTTTGCATAAGAGATGAAAAATGTAGCATAACGCCTTTGTATTTAACACTAACTCTCTTTTGTTGGTTTCCAATGGTGTCTCGCAAGTCCCTTATTATTTATTATTTTTCTTTTTTTTTACAGAAAAGTACCCCTTAGCAATCCCTAAAGAGAAGACAGAAAGAAACCCTGAGCAAAAATCCAACCATTTGCAGATTATTTGGTCACACCGCATATAAAATGCTCCTCAAAGTAATTAAAATTTTAAAATTTGTACCATTTATCCTACAATTCATAACAATATTTATTCTTAAAGAGAACAACCCACATAAAAGGGTCCATAATATTTGAATTTTGGACAAACGCATGATAAGGAGAGAGATTAAACATTTAAGCACAAATGTCACCGATAAGGGCACACTCCCCACACTTAAATTGAACAATGTCCTCATTGTTCCAGAAAAACAAGGGAAGGTCTCAGAAGACCTTTTCGGTAAGTAGATAAAATAGAGATAACACAAAGATCACAATAAACAATTAAGCACATAAACGCTCCTCTGTAGTTTTTATTTAAATAAAAGCATATTTAAAAGAAACTGGTACTCCCCTGATTTTATTTTTGCTAGTTGTTAAAGGAGTTCCCCCACACTTGAGCTTCAGTCTCAAGTAGCGTAGCTTGGTTGCGGTGTCCATGGAGGTGCACCTGCATAAGACACTAGAAGCAACCACACTATAAACGGGGTTAAAGTTAGCAAAAATAAAATTTTAAGAGAACCTGAAAATTA
Source organism: Limonium bicolor (assembly GCA_023374045.1). NCBI lineage: Eukaryota > Viridiplantae > Streptophyta > Magnoliopsida > Caryophyllales > Plumbaginaceae > Limonium > Limonium bicolor. The sequence goes on along the minus strand of CM041777.1, from coordinate 226,879,276 downwards.
AAAGAGCATAAAAGCAAAATAAAAAAGTACACCCGGTTGCCTCCCGGGAAGCTGCCCTTATTTAACGTCTTTGGCTAGACGCCTGCTTCGTTATCCTGGATCAAAACAAAGCGTTACCTCGGCATATAAAATAAGAAAATTAATACTCCACAAAATCTGATGTTTGAGGAGGTATCGCCGGGAACGTAGTTCTAACAGAAGACCCGGTTGTGCAGATTTTCTTCCTCAAATTGGAGGATGTAAACATCATCCTCTTGTTGTTGAGGCTTACGAAAAACGCTGTTTGATATCTTCAAGAAAAATGATTCCTCGAAGGTGATACCGGCGTTTTGTTTGGATATGGTGGCGGGAGGTGATGGCAATTCCTTCTCTTCATTTTCGAGGATGTAAGTATCCTCATTGTCTGGGTATTATAGAGAAGGATGGAAAATAGCGGTAATTGATTTTAGAGGGAGGGGTCTCTATGAATGGCTCGTCTGTAGTGGGGTGTTCTACTACCTCTGAACTGTCTCGCTCTTTGATTGCTGCAGTTGCTGAGCGATTCTCTCCAGGTAGTCTGGTTGATCTTCTAACCAGAGTTGCTCTTGAAATATGAGACAATCCTCATAATCATGAGCTCCTCCACATACGGAGCAGTATAAATCCTGCCAAATTCAAACGCTTCTTCCATTTGCCACGTACAGTTTTTTTTTTTGTGTTTTTCTGTATACAAAACGAATCTAATAAAACAAATTAGAAATAAACAGGTTAGAAACAACATAATATAAACAATATATATTAGATAATTATATAAACAACAAACAAAATAATATAGGAAAAATATTCTAATATAACAAGTGAATAATCCGGGGCTTAGGGACTAGAATAAACTAGTCCCGGCAACGGCGCCATTTTGCAGACGTTATAAAGTGAGTGGTTAAACTGGTGTAAAATTAAAAGAAAAGAAATTAAAACTCAAATTAAACGTCGGGCTGCAAACAAATCCCGGTCGCAGTAGTATAGTGAAAATGTAAGCAACCGGATGTCGAACCGTGGGACTAATATACATATAATAGTACCTAAGCGTGTCACAAAAAAGGGGGGTGGATTAATTGACTTGTAAAATAAATAAAAAGAAAAGATAAAATAAACTAAGTTAATAGAAAAATAAAATGGAACTCTGGGTCAGGTTAATATCTCTGCATAATTAAGCTATCTCTACTGGTTTAATAATTTGGCAAGGTTCCTGTAATTATCTTAAGGACTAAGTCATAGCCTCATAAGAACTCGTTCACCTGTAATGCAAGGTTCTAATCAAGGTTCAAGCAAAAGCCTGCGAACGGCAGAGGAGTATTGAGGAATTACATTTGCAACTGAATACTAACTTATTAAATCATAACAAGTTTCCTCCAGTTTTACGTCTTAATTAACCTATCTATTTATCACCGGTCTGATCAAAATAGACTTAGGAAAGCAATTTAATAAACTCATGACATTTATTAAAAAGGTGTGAGATAACCTTTAAAACGTAACAAACTATATAATTAAAACCAGTAAAAATAATGCATAATTAATACAAACACATAATAACCATTCCCAGAGCGTACGTAAACTAGCCTAACATATTAAATAGATAGACAGAGACAAGAGTAATAGAAATCATCCGTAATCACTCCGGCTCACTCTGCTATTTTGTATACGTAGGGCTAGAGGTGGATTTTGTGGAATGTAAAATAAATAAAATGGAGAAGGCGGAAGAAGAGAAATGAGATGGCGTGAGGTTTCGTGGATCGATTGAATGATTTTTGTGGTGAAGTTGCGTGCGTTTATATAGGGAAAGAAGATGGCAGGAGAAGGAAGAATGATTGCAGACAGAGGTGAATGACGCGTGAAGGGATTGAGCTCATTGATTGCTCACTGATTGAAGCATTGATTGCAGGGGACAGGAGTTGGAGACGGGGAGCGAAATAAGGTAGGCGCCGGCGACAGTGGACGAGTTGCAGCGCGAGTTGCAGACGAACAAGATAGCTCGCGTCGGTTTACATGTTGTCCGCCTGTGGTGTCCGCCCATTAAGAGGCGGTTGCTGCTCTCACGTCCGCCACCAAGACCGCCAGATAACAGGCGGTTGCGCCCCTCTTGTCCGCCAGTTCCGAGGCGGTTGCGCCTCTGTGGTGTCCGCCAGTTATGGGGCGGTTGCCCTTCTTGTTGTGACTTATTTCTTCCAACTTTGACCGGCTCTAGATTGTTCGTTTGGGCTCCGTTTTCTGAGCCGTTTGTGTCTATGCGTTCGTCTATTCGTCTACTTTACTCCCAGCTTGGTTTTCCTCATGTTAAACCAATAAATTTATGAGATAAACAATAAAACGTAAACTAGAGGAAAACTAACCGAAGTGGAGAAATGAGCAAGAAAAGTGCTAATATTATATATGAAATACACCTATAAATCATGCTCATTTGGACACTTATCACACCCCCACACTTATCTTTTTGCTTGTCCTCAAGCAAAATCACGTACCCAAGTAGTAGGGAATGCTCAATATTAACAAATATTATTATGAAGGGTAGGATAAACATGATCTTTTTAACTTATTGAGGAGTGTGAAAAATTAACTGCTGGTGGCATAGGTGCTCAGGGTGAAAATAAAATATAGAGTTTCGGGGTATGATCTAAGGTACTTCAATGTTTCTTTTTAGGTGACTCTGAGAACTTTTACCACGGCCAACTTCTCTCAAGAATGGGTATTTAGGAGAAAACAAAAGGGAAAATAGATTTATGCATTTGTTTCACTTTTGCATAAGAGATGAGAAAATGTAGGCATAACGCCTTTGTATTTAAGAACACTCAACTCTCTTTTGTTGGTTTCCAATGGTGTCTCGCAAGTCCCTTATTATTTATTATTTTTCTTTTTTTTTAACAGAAAAGTACCCCTTAGCAATCCCTAAGAGAGAAGACAGAAAGAAACCCTGAGCAATAAAATCCAACCATTTGCAGATTATTTGGTCACACCGCATATAAAATGCTCCTCAAAAGTAATTAAAATTTTAAAATTTGTACCATTTATCCTACAATTCATAACAATATTTATTCTTAAAGAGAACAACCCACATAAAAGGGTCCATAATATTTGAATTGGACAAACGCATGATAAGGAGAGAGATTAAACATTTAAGCACAAAATGTCACCGATAAGGGCACACTCCCCCACACTTAAATTGAACAATGTCCTCATTGTTCACCAGAAAAACAAGGGAAGGTCTCAGAAGACCTTTTCGGTAAGTAGATAAAATAGAGATAACACAAAGATCACAAATAAACAATTAAGCACATAAACGCTCCTCTGTAGTTTTTATTTAAATAAAAGCATATTTAAAAGAAACTGGTACTCCCCTGATTTTATTTTTGCTAGTTGTTAAAGGAGTTCCCCCACACTTGAGCTTCAGTCTCAAGTAGCGTAGCTTGGTTGCGGTGTCCACATGGAGGTGCACCTGCATAAGACACTAGAAGCAACCACACTATAAACGGGGTTAAAAGTTAGCAAAAATAAAATTTTAAGAGAACCTGAAAATTAAAAGAGCATAAAAGCAAAATAAAATAAAAGTACACCCGGGTTGCCTCCCGGGAAGCTGCCCTTATTTAACGTCTTTGGCTAGACGCCTGCTTCGTTATCCTGGATCAAAACAAAACGTTACCTCGGCATATAAAATAAGAAAATTAATACTCCACAAAATCTGATGTTTGAGGAGGTATCGCCGGGAACGTAGTTCTAACAGAAGACCCGGTGGTGCAGATTTTTCTTCCTCAAATTGGAGGATGTAAACATCATCCTCTTGTTGTTGAGGCTTACAGAAAGAACGCTGTTTGATATAATCTTCAGAGAAAAATGATTCCTCGAAGGTGATACCGGCGTTTTGTTTGGATATGGTGGCGGGAGGTGATGGCAATTCCTTCTCTTCATTTTCGAGGATGTAAGTATCCTCATTGTCTGGGTATATTATAGAGAAGGATGGAAAATAGCGGTAATTGATTTTAGAGGGAGGGGTCTCTATGAATGGCTCGTCTGTAGTGGGGTGTTCTACCTCTTGAACTGTCTCGCTCTTTGATTGCTGCAGTTGCTGAGCGATTCTCTCCAGGTAGTCTGGTTGATCTTCTAACCAGAGTTGCTCTTGAAATATGAGACAATCCTCATAATCATGAGCTCCTCCACATACGGAGCAGTATAAATCCTGCCAAAATTCAAACGCTTCTTCCATTTGCCACGTACAGTTTTTTTTTTTTGTGTTTTTCTGTATACAAAACGAATCTAATAAAACAAATTAGAAATAAACAGGTTAGAAACAAACATAATATAAACAATATATATTAGATAATTAATATAAACAACAAACAAAAATAATATAGGAAAAATATTCTAATATAACAAGTGAATAATCCGGGGCTTAGGGACTAGAATAAACTAGTCCCCGGCAACGGCGCCATTTTGCAGACGTTATAAAGTGAGTGGTTAAACTGGTGTAAAATTAAAAGAAAAGAAATTAAAACTCAAATTAAACGTCGGGCTGCAAACAAATCCCGGTCGCAGTAGTATAGTGAAAATGTAAGCAACCGGATGTCGAACCGTGGGACTAATATACATATAATAGTACCTAAGCGTGTCACAAAAAAGGGGGGTGGATTAATTGACTTGTAAAATAAATAAAAAGAAAAGATAAAATAAACTAAGTTAATAGAAAAATAAAATGGAACTCTGGGTCAGGTTAATATAATCTGCATAATTAAGCTATCTCTACTGGTTTAATAATTTGGCAAGGTTCCTGTAATTATCTTAAGGACTAAGTCATAGCCTCATAAGAACTCGTTCACCTGTAATGCAAGGTTCTAATCAAGGTTCAAGCAAAAGCCTGCGAACGGCAGAGGAGTATTGAGGAATTACATTTGCAACTGAATACTAACTTATTAAATCATAACAAGTTTCCTCCAGTTTTACGTCTTAATTAACCTATCTATTTATCACCGGTCTGATCAAAATAGACTTAGGAAAGCAATTTAATAAACTCATGACATTTATTAAAAAGGTGTGAGATAACCTTTAAAACGTAACAAACTATATATAATTAAAACCAGTAAAAATAATGCATAATTAATACAAACACATAATAACCATTCCCAGAGCGTACGTAAACTAGCCTAACATATTAAATAGATAGACAGAGACAAGAGTAATAGAAATCATCCGTAATCACTCCGGCTCACTCTGCTATTTTGTATACGTAGGGCTAGAGGTGGATTTTGTGGAATGTAAAATAAATAAAATGGAGAAGGCGGAAGAAGAGAAATGAGATGGCGTGAGGTTTCGTGGATCGATTGAATGATTTTTGTGGTGAAGTTGCGTGCGTTTATATAGGGAAAGGAAGATGGCAGGAGAAGGAAGAATGATTGCAGACAGAGGTGAATGACGCGTGAAGGGATTGAGCTCATTGATTGCTCACTGATTGAAGCATTGATTGCAGGGGACAGGAGTTGGAGACGGGGAGCGAAATAAGGTAGGCGCCGGCGACAGTGGACGAGTTGCAGCGCGAGTTGCAGACGAACAAGATAAGCTCGCGTCGGTTTACATGTTGTCCGCCTGTGGTGTCCGCCCATTAAGAGGCGGTTGCTGCTCTCACGTCCGCCACCAAGACCGCCAGATAACAGGCGGTTGCGCCCCTCTTGTCCGCCAGTTCCGAGGCGGTTGCGCCTCTGTGGTGTCCGCCAGTTATGGGGCGGTTGCCCTTCTTGTTGTGACTTATTTCTTCCAACTTTGACCGGCTCTAGATTGTTCGTTTGGGCTCCGTTTTCTGAGCCGTTTGTGTCTATGCGTTCGTCTATTCGTCTACTTTACTCCCAGCTTGGTTTTCCTCATGTTAAACCAATAAATTTATGAGATAAACAATAAAACGTAAACTAGAGGAAAACTAACCGAAGTGGAGAAATGAGCAAGAAAAGTGCTAATATTATATATGAAATACACCTATAAATCATGCTCATTTGGACACTTATCACACCCCCACACTTATCTTTTTGCTTGTCCTCAAGCAAAATCACGTACCCAAGTAGTAGGGAATGCTCAATATTAACAAATATTATTATGAAGGGTAGGATAAACATGATCTTTTTAACTTATTGAGGAGTGTGAAAAATTAACTGCTGGTGGCATAGGTGTGCTCAGGGTGAAAATAAAATATAGAGTTTCGGGGTATGATCTAAGGTACTTCAATGTTTCTTTTTAGGTGACTCTGAGAACTTTTACCACGGCCAACTTCTCTCAAGAATGGGTATTTAGGAGAAAACAAAAGGGAAAATAGATTTATGCATTTGTTTCACTTTTGCATAAGAGATGAGAAAATGTAGGCATAACGCCTTTGTATTTAAGAACACTCAACTCTCTTTTGTTGGTTTCCAATGGTGTCTCGCAAGTCCCTTATTATTTATTATTTTTCTTTTTTTTTAACAGAAAAGTACCCCTTAGCAATCCCTAAGAGAGAAGACAGAAAGAAACCCTGAGCAATAAAATCCAACCATTTGCAGATTATTTGGTCACACCGCATATAAAATGCTCCTCAAAAGTAATTAAAATTTTAAAATTTGTACCATTTATCCTACAATTCATAACAATATTTATTCTTAAAGAGAACAACCCACATAAAAGGGTGCATAATATTTGAATTGGACAAACGCATGATAAGGAGAGAGATTAAACATTTAAGCACAAAATGTCACCGATAAGGGCACACTCCCCCACACTTAAATTGAACAATGTCCTCATTGTTCACCAGAAAAACAAGGGAAGGTCTCAGAAGACCTTTTCGGTAAGTAGATAAAATAGAGATAACACAAAGATCACAAATAAACAATTAAGCACATAAACGCTCCTCTGTAGTTTTTATTTAAATAAAAGCATATTTAAAAGAAACTGGTACTCCCTTGATTTTATTTTTGCTAGTTGTTAAAGGAGTTCCCCCACACTTGAGCTTCAGTCTCAAGTAGCGTAGCTTGGTTGCGGTGTCCACATGGAGGTGCACCTGCATAAGACACTAGAAGCAACCACACTATAAATGGGGTTAAAAGTTAGCAAAAATAAAATTTTAAGAGAACCTGAAAATTAAAAGAGCATAAAAGCAAAATAAAATAAAAGTACACCCGGGTTGCCTCCCGGGAAGCTGCCCTTATTTAACGTCTTTGGCTAGACGCCTGCTTCGTTAACCTGGATCAAACAAAACGTTACCTCGGCATATAAAATAAGAAAATTAATACTCCACAAAATCTGATGTTTGAGGAGGTATCGCCGGGAACGTAGTTCTAACAGAAGACCCGGTGGTGCAGATTTTTCTTCCTCAAATTGGAGGATGTAAACATCATCCTCTTGTTGTTGAGGCTTACAGAAAGAACGCTGTTTGATGTAATCTTCAGAAAAAATGATTCCTCGAAGGTGATACCGGCGTTTTGTTTGGATATGGTGGCGGGAGGTGATGGCAATTCCTTCTCTTCATTTTCGAGGATGTAAGTATCCTCATTGTCTGGGTATATTATAGAGAATGATGGAAAATAGCGGTAATTGATTTTAGAGGGAGGGGTCTCTATGAATGGCTCGTCTGTAGTGGGGTGTTCTACCTCTTGAACTGTCTCGCTCTTTGATTGCTGCAGTTGCTGAGCGATTCTCTCCAGGTAGTCTGGTTGATCTTCTAACCAGAGTTGCTCTTGAAATATGAGACAATCCTCATAATCATGAGCTCCTCCACATACGGAGCAGTATAAATCCTGCCAAAATTCAAACGCTTCTTCCATTTGCCACGTACAGATTTTTTTTTTTTGTGTTTTTCTGTATACAAAACGAAACTAATAAAACAGATTAGAAATAAACAAGTTAGAAACAAACATAATATAAACAATATATATTAGATAATTAATATAAACAACAAACAAAAATAATATAGGAAAAATATTCTAATATAACAAGTGAATAATCCGGGGCTTAGGGACTAGAATAAACTAGTCCCCGGCAGCGGCGCCATTTTGCAGACGTTATAAAGTGAGTGGTTAAACTGGTGTAAAATTAAAAGAAAAGAAATTAAAACTCAAATTAAACGTCGGGCTGCAAACAAATCCCGGTCGCAGTAGTATAGTGAAAATGTAAGCAACCGGATGTCGAACCGTGGGACTAATTACATATAATAGTACCTAAGCGTGTCACAAAAAAGGGGGGTGGATTAATTGACTTGTAAAATAAATAAAAAGAAAAGATAAAATAAACTAAGTTAATAGAAAAATAAAATGGAACTCTAGGTCAGGTTAATATAATCTGCATAATTAAGCTATCTCTACTGGTTTAATGATTTGGCAAGGTTCCTGTAATTATCTTAAGACTAAGTCATAGCCTCATAAGAACTCGTTCACCTGTAATGCAAGGTTCTAATCAAGGTTCAAGCAAAAGCCTGCGAACGGCAGAGGAGTATTGAGGAATTACATTTGCAACTGAATACTAACTTATTAAATCATAACAAGTTTCCTCCAGTTTTACGTCTTAATTAACCTATCTATTTATCACCGGTCTGATCAAAATAGACTTAGGAAAGCAATTTAATAAACTCATGACATTTATTAAAAAGGTGTGAGATAACCTTTAAAACGTAACAAACTATATATAATTAAAACCAGTAAAAATAATGCATAATTAATACAAACACATAATAACCATTCCCAGAGCGTACGTAAACTAGCCTAACATATTAAATAGATAGACAGAGACAAGAGTAATAGAAATCATCCGTAATCACTCCGGCTCACTCTGCTATTTTGTATACGTAGGGCTAGAGGTGGATTTTGTGGAATGTAAAATAAATAAAATGGAGAAGGCGGAAGAAGAGAAATGAGATGGCGTGAGGTTTCGTGGATCGATTGAATGATTTTTGTGGTGAAGTTGCGTGCGTTTATATAGGGAAGGAAGATGGCAGGAGAAGGAAGAATGATTGCAGACAGAGGTGAATGACGCGTGAAGGGATTGAGCTCATTGATTGCTCACTGATTGAAGCATTGATTGCAGGGGACAGGAGTTGGAGACGGGGAGCGAAATAAGGTAGGCGCCGGCGACAGTGGACGAGTTGCAGCGCGAGTCGCAGACGAACAAGATAAGCTCGCGTCGGTTACATGTTGTCCGCCTGTGGTGTCCGCCATTAAGAGGCGGTTGCTGCTCTCACGTCCGCCACCAAGACCGCCAGAAACAGGCGGTTGCGCCCCTCTTGTCCGCCAGTTCCGAGGCGGTTGCGCCTCTGTGGTGTCCGCCAGTTATGGGGCGGTTGCCCTTCTTGTTGTGACTTATTTCTTCCAACTTTGACCGGCTCTAGATTGTTCGTTTGGGCTCCGTTTTCTGAGCCGTTTGCGTCTATGCGTTCGTCTATTCGTCTACTTTACTCCCAGCTTGGTTTTCCTCATGTTAAACCAATAAATTTGTGAGATAAACAATAAAACGTAAACTAGAGGAAAACTAACCGAAGTGGAGAAATGAGCAAGAAAAGTGCTAATATTATATATGAAATACACCTATAAATCATGCTCATTTGGACACTTATCATTATGTTGTACATGGAATAATAAGGAGTTAAATAATTCAAGGTATTTAAATATGTTTTATACAACATTACACTTGGACAAAACTAACCTTAGGAAAATAAATACTAAGGTGAGATGTATGATATATGATCAAGATTATACACGCAATATAGTGATAACTATATAATATACAATGTATATTAAATTACATGCGATTACAAATGTCTAAGTTAAGTATATTAATATACCACGACGTAACCGTGCATGTAATATAACGTTTACTAATCCCGAGTTAAACCGAAAACCTGACAAACATTGTTAGTAAATGACGGGGAATGAACCGGGAGGGATTAGCGACGGTAAGGGGTACCGTAGAGTAATGTTGTTATACGGGATACTAATCTGTAGTGTTATACGTATTATTAGACTGTTAGAGACAACACGAGGAGCATCGGATCTAGCTGATTCATACTTCACCATTCTGTATCAGGGTGAACGGTATGTTATTATGTGGCTTGATTGTCTCTGAGGATTTCCTCAGTTCAGACATTGTGTGAAAATCTGTGTTAAGATTGAAAATCTGCTTGCGTGAATTAATATGCTTGAGTTGTGTATTAATGCTGCTTTATTATTATTACTGTTGTACGATAACACTACTGTTCGTATATATGAACATATTATAAAATGAACTAGCGGCAATGATGCTATCTTATATGTGTAATATAAGAAACGTAAGCAAAACGTTGTAGCATTAGGATAATATATATACATATATACATATATATATATATATATTATCCGAGACTTATATACGGAGCACTGGCCTTGTTAACGCCGATCTCGTATCTAACACTGGATCTCGAGTCTACATACTCAAGATTGGACTAACGACCTTAGTCTGTTGTGTTAGGAAAAATGGTAATGCGATGCGATGGTATAGATAAGTTAATCAAGAGGATGTGGCTCTTGCTATGAATTGTGATTAATTAACGATACTAGGATGCCGTGTGAGTATCTGTAAGTATCAAAACAAATTCCAACGGACTACAGATGGTTCGTCGGTCAGAGACTCTACCGTTGGAGTGGCTACTACCATGAGTGACCCGCCATGAGATATGGGTAACTTAGAGACATGTTGTTTTTAATGAGACGTTGTCATTAGATATGACTGAACAATTACAAACAGCTATATTAGCTCGTATAATAGGCGAACATTATTTGGGCTTGTATGCCAAAGACGGGAATCTATACTTGTTGATAATCCTCGTTGTTTCGCCTCGTTGTTCATTGGTTGTGCTATGTGGTTTTGTGTGGTATGTGAATCATTGTGAATTGGTTTAATTGAGTCGTTGTACTCATATCTATGTTGTGAATTGGATGAGTTGAGTCGCTGTACTCGTGTGTGGATTATTGTGGATTGATTGGTTGAGCAGAGTCGCTGTACTCGAATATGAATTATTAAGTGTTTGGTTGAGTGGAGTTTTCGTACTCATATATGCGTTGTAACGCTTTCAGTTGGTTTAATGTGGTGTGATATGTGAAGCCAGGGGCTTGTTTGCTATTTGAGTTTACTGCAATATATTTATTACTTTACAGTTTTTATATTAAACTACATGCATGAAAATGAATTGCATGCTCTCGACCAATTAACAGAGGGTCTGAGGGGGCATGACGGTCATGTAGTAACATACTCAGCAGGGGCTGATTCCATACCACAAACAAGCATTTTGCAGGTATGCAGCTTCCGGTGTCGGCAGAGAGCGGGATGCGCTGGGTAGTTAATTATAGTTATGTAAATATGCACAGTCGTATTTCGATACGAAAATAGAAACATGTATAGGACTGGGATACTTAGAATGCTCACTAGGGTTATATTTATGTTGGAACAGAAAGTTAAATCTATCTCTTGTTGTCACTGTGGGAAATTGTTTCGTATTATGAATATATCAGTAAGCACGTTATTACTCGTATGGGTGAGTGAGAACGGTGACACCAGTAGTTCAATTGTTTAGATTACCGCTGCGATTACAATGTTAAGTAAGACGATTAGGAGCCGATTAGAGTAGGGGTGTTACAATATTACTAACAACTATATAATATATAGGGTCATTATCAGTGGTGGACTGACATACAAATTAGATATCTTTTAGTTCATTAATAACAACATTATTATGTATAGTTTTTAGACGACAAGGGTAGGGAGCAATTGTAATTCAAATATATACATTGTTTTAATTTTAATTTTAATATTTTGTTTATTAGATTAACAGTGCCCCGATTTTCATTTCTAGATCCATGTCATTATACTATATACATATAAACTCTAATTATTATAGACATAGGAATCTCTAAATTCTTCGAACAATGTTGGGCTGTTGCATTTTTTTTATTTTACTCCTACGACAATTCTAGTGGTGTTGTTTTATTTACTCTTTTCAAACTTGTATTACATATACCAGCAGGGTGTTTGTGTTAGAGTTTACAGTGTGTCATTTCTTACGTGTCTTGCCAGCTGTCATTCTTTTCTTATGGATATACAAGAACATACTCTCTGATATAGAGAAATGATGAATAAAACTCTGCGATGAATCCTTTGGTTTTACATTCAAACCTAGTCAAATTTAACATGGTATCAGAGCAGGAATTTCAAATTCCCGTGTCTCTATTTCAATCGTAACTTCTCTTGTTCTTCTTCGACTGTTTTCCATGGCGATGGAAGGAAGTTTCCATGCTGTTTCCACTATGCAAAGTATACTCCAAGCGTTGGAGTTACTTACCTTAAATTCCACCAACAATGCCGCCAAATTGGTGGATAATAACAATCCTTTCAACATTCACCCCAGAGATCATCCAGACATGGTAGTCGCGTCGCAGTTCACCGGCAAGAATTTCCACATCTGGAAACATGATGTTATGTTATCGCTCAAAGCAAAGATCAAGATTAGATTCATTGATGGATTGATTGAGAAGCCTTCTAGAGTAGATACGACAACTTTCGTCAAATGGCAACGCGCCGACAACCTTGTTCAATCTTGGATAATAAACGCTATTGACAAATCCATAGCTCCAAGCGTGATGATTGCTTCCTCTGCTAAAGATCTATGAGATGATCTTTGCAAAAGGTATGAGACGCCAAATGGAGCTCAATTTTTCTAAATCCAGCGAGAAATTTCTCACATAGAACAAGGATCAGATTCGGTGACTAAATATTATACAAGAATCAAGGCTCTCTGGGATGAGATGTCCTTGATGTATCAAATCCCTAAATGCACATGTGACAGTGCGAAGGTTTTAGACTCGATATACAAAATCAGAAGCTCGTTGAATTTCTGATGGGACTTGATGAGTCTTACGAGAACATCAGAGGAAATATTTTAATGATGTCTGAATTGCCAAGTGTAGAGCAGGCTATTCCATTATAATTCAACAGGAGAAACAACGACAAATATCTCTGGTGGAAAACTAATATTTGAGGGTGCGAGTTTTGTTGTCACTGATGCGAAGCCTATCAATGAGCTACATTGGCAGAATGATGCAGATAAGAAAAATTCTTTGAGGTGTGATCACTTCCACAAAAGAGGTCACACTGTCGATAGATGTTACGAAAAATGGGGATATCCTAAGGGCTAAAAATTCGGGAAGAACATAAAACTTTATGTTAACTCTTGTTTTGATGAGAATCCTCTTCTAAACAACATACTGATGCAGTTCACTCTTCAAATGGAGGTTTTACTGCTAAGCAGCTTAAACAGTTGGCGAGCTTCTTTGGCCAAAACAAAAGTGAAACTGTTTTATGTAGTTTTGCAGGTAATATAGAACATTCTTATTACCTGAGTAGTAATGTTGTTAATGCTCAGAATCGCAAAAGCTGGATTCTAGACTCAAGAGCTAGCGATCATATATGCTGTGATATACGTTTGTTTCGTGCCTCTGAAGAACTGAATCAGCCAAAAATGATTAAAATGCCTGATGGACACTATCAGACTGTCAAGATAATTGGAACAATAATGTTGCTGGATAAATTGCCAATACATAATGTCTTATATGTATCTGGCTTTGATTTTAACCTGCTGTCTGTCAACAAGCTTACGGCCCAGTTGAACCTTTTGATCAGTTTTGGTATTAAGGGTTGTTTCCTACAGGACCATACCCTGACTAAGCTAATCAAGATTGGGATTGCTGGAGCTGGTTTATACTGGCTCAATTGTGCAGCTCTGGAGAGAATTTTTGAACATCATTCTGTTGATTGTATTACAACTAATGAAGAATTTTTGTTGGTTCTTCTGTCCTGGAACAGTGGCATCATCGCCTGGGGCATATGCCCATTGAAAAAAATAAATAAATTGAATGTTTTACATAATTCATTCTTTGATAAAGAGTTCATCTGTGATTCCTGTATTAGGGCTAAATGACATCGACTTCCTTTCCCTCATAGTATGAATAAAAGTACAGAACTCTTTCAGCTTCTTCACATTGATACATGGGGTCCATTTTCCAAGAAAACTGGAGAGGGCTTCACTTATTTTATCACTCTTGTTGATGATTACAGTCGAGCAACTTGGGTTCATTTGCTAAAAGCGATGCCTTGTTATCCAGCAGTTCTTAGCCATGGTGGAAACTCAGTTTAACACTAAGGTCAAAATTATCCGTTCTGATAATGCCTTGGAGCTGGGTTCAAGTAATGAAGGGAAACTGTTCTATAAGGCAAAAGGGATCATTCATCAAGTTTCTTGTTCCCATACACCGCAACAGAACGGTAAAGTTGAAAGGAAGCATCGGTTTTTGCTAGAAGTTGCTTGATCATTACAACTCAAAAGCAACATTCCTTTGCTTTACTGGGGAGATTGCATTCTCCATGCTACGCATCTTGTCAATAGAATGCCTTCTCAAGTTTTAAATATGAAATCTCCCTTTGAGATTTTATATGGCGATACTCCTGATTACACATTGCTCAGATCTTTTGGCTGTTTATGTTACGCCATTGTTACTACAAGAAGACATGACAAGTTTTCCCCTCATGCTGAGCCTTGTATTTATCTTGGCCAAAATTTCACCCCGGCTGTAAAGATGACAACGGTTCGAGCCTTTCTTATTGTTGTTGTCAAACGCGGGTGGTCTGTCAACCAATTCGACATTAATAATGCGTTTCTTCATGGCTAGCTTAATGAAGAGGTTTACATGATGCCTCCACCTGGGTACTTGTCTTTAGGTGACTCTCGGGTTTGCCGTTTAACTAAGAGTTTGTATGGCCCAAAGCAAGCTAGCAGACAATGGTATGCTAAGCTTTCTGATTTCCTCAATTATTCCCTTTTTCGCAAGATTACACCTGTCAGTTGTACTTACATGATCGTCTATGTTGATGACATTTTAATGATTGGTAATAACCCCGCTGAAATCAACACTGTTAAGCGTGCTCTACATGAAGAGTTTCAGATCAAGGACCTTGGTCTTTTGAATTATTTTTTGGGGATGGAGTTTCTCTCCACTTCTGAAGGGCTGGTTATTAGTCAGCGCTTGTTTATGCAGGACACTTTGAGAGAATTTTGTCCTCCTGATTCTTCTGTTACAGTTGCCCCTTTGGAGTCTAATTTGAAACTCCAACCTGATCAAGGTGTTCCGCTGTCTGATCCCACTGTCTGCAGACAGATTATTGGCAAACTTAATTACATGACACACACGACCCGATCTCAGTTTCTCTATACAATTTCTCAGTCAGTTTATGACACACCCAACTGATGTCCATCTCGAAGCTGCTCATCATACCCTTCGCTATGTAAAGGGGACTACTGAATATGGTTTGCTCCTTAATAGAGATTCTTCTTTTGATCTTCTCGGGTATTGCGATGCGGATTGGGCTTCTTGTCCCATTACCCGCAAATTAGTCAGTAGGTTCTTTATCATTCTGGGTAGCTCTCCCCTTTCATGGAAGTCTAAAAAGCATCACACCATTTCCTTATCTTTTGCTGAGGCCGAATACCTCTCTTTGCCCCCAACGTTTGGGATGGATATGGAAGTGTATTAGTGAATGTTTTATACTGTAAATATAAGTGAAGTTTTTGTTGAGACATGATCAAACCAGGGATATATAAAAATTAATAAAATAGATATGCGTCTAACTATGCTACATTAATACTTTAATTTACATAATATAACAAATTAATTTAATACGACCAAAATAGTAAAAATAATAAAATTTAAGTATATTATTGGTTTAACATTATAAAAAATTTAAAATATACATATATTTCTTTTAAAAATCTTTGAAATATCAGAAATTATACAAAAGGATAATATATTATATAAAGTTACTTATTTATTAAATCATATTATAAAGTGTTACAAATACCAATATAATATACATAATTTCATGAAATTAAAACTTTTAATAATATATTTATTCTTATAAATTTGTATAATAGAATACTTTTATAAATTTAAATAGATTAATATTGTTACAGTCTCAACTAATTTAAATTATAACTTTACTATTTTCAAAATCCTATTAATTTGTGTGTGTTTGTAAATTAAAAACATTAGGATATTAAAATATAAAAAAAATTTATATAATATTATATATATATATATATATATATATATATATATATTCTATTTACTTTGCAAATTTTAACCTAAACATCAACTAATTTAAATTGTTATTACTTTTAGTTTTTTTAAGTTTTATTAGTTTATGTGGCTTTTGTAAATTAAAAGCATCATATAGTAAAATGTATAAAAATGTATTATATATAAACACACACACACCTATATGTATATACAATTTACTAATTTAAATTATTTTTATTACTACTATTTTATAATAATTTTGTGAATTTTAACCAACATATGTACTAATTTAAATTATTAATACTTGTACTCTATTTTATAATTTATTAATATGTGTGATAATTTGAGACTTAAAAATATTATAAGTATCAAAAATATATTATGGTAGGTATATCTTATATGATAAAATAAATTCTAGTAGTGGTTTGTAGTTTATTTATTTTTCACGAGTAGATAATTTTTTTTACTTATAGTTGTTTTTTAAAATTTCGATAGCTAAAAGGTAACAACTAAAATATATTAAATGACTATATCGAAAAAACTATAAAAATTAAAATAATTAAATAAAAATAATATATCCATTATGGCAATAGTAGTATATGTTAGTATTTTGAATTTTGTAGTAATCACATGTTTAAGTTATAAGACAATAATAATTTTGCTACCGCGTTTATTTTTTATATTCTAGCTTAATATCAACATAAATTGTATTAACATTATTAGTCGGTAGCAATTTCAAAATTAAATATAATAGCAATTTAGCTACTTGTTCAAAAATTTGCTAAATAGTAGCAAAATAACAATTGTAATCGTGTCAATAGTAATTCATAATTTTGCTTATCTACTTGACCGTAACAACTTTTAAGATAGTAGCAAGTTAGCTACTAGTTATAATATTTTTGCTATTATTGTTGAAATAGTAGCACAATAGCTACTATGATTGAATTAGCATCAATCAGCAACAACAATTCCTTAATTTAGCAACTAATATTGGTAGCAAAATTATTTTTTACTGAAAGAACTAAGATGAAAGATATAATAACTACTATTGGTGTAGCAATCTGGTGAGGTGGTAGACATTTGGCTATTAAGTACAAAACTTAGCAACCATTGTTGCTCCTATGGCACAATAGCTACCACATTGTTATAACATTAAAAATTAGTAGCAATTTTTCAGTTTAGACCAATATGCGTGTTGTAACAATTCATAGGTCCCCTTTTTACTTTGGATTTTTTAGAAATTTTCCTTCAATTTTGAGATGCCTTTTCTTTCAATTCAAACCCTAAGTTTACTCAATTTAATATCTTAAAAGCCAAATTTTAATTTGATTTTTTTAGATTACAGGCAAATACTAGAATTTTTTTAATCAATGACCCGATTTAATGTACTTGATGCCAATATTGCTTAACAATAATTCAATTTTTGTTTTTGCTTTAAGACACCACTTTAACATGATGGGATCTGTGTGTGTGTGTGTTTAGGTTTTAAGTCTGGATGATAAACTATTATCAGGATAATAATGACGTAATTAAGATTGTTGCTTGGGTAGTTAACTATTTATGCAATTCATAGTTTCCAAGTTATAGTGGATTTTTGCAAAATAATACTCATACTTTTCATACATATCTTTATATACATTAATTGAGGTAATGTCTTAAAAATCCATCTTTCTCCTAATTATAAATGGGTGTGTATTTTGAATTATACAGTTATCACACATTTAAATTATAAGAGAATTATAATTTTGCTACCGTTTAAAAATATTAACTATCATTTCTTATAATGTAGCACAATATCAACTAGAATCTCATTAACATCATTAGTCAGTAGCAATTCCATAATTTAAGATAGGAATAATTATTCTGCTTGTTAAAAATATTTGCTACCGTTGCCCAAATAGTAGCAGAACAACAATTGTGATGAAGTGTTAGTAGTAATTTCATTAACTTAGCTTATCTATTTGGTAGTAGCAACTTTTAAGATAGTAGCAATTTGGCTATTAATTATAATATTTTCGCTACTGTTACTTTAATAGTAGCACAATAGCTACCATGATTGAATTAGCCACATCCATCAATAGCTATTCCCTAATTTAGCAACCAACATTGGTAGTTAAAATTTTCTTGCTAAAAGAACCAAGATGAAATAAAAAAAACAACTACTACTAATGGTAGCAGTCTTGTCAGGCGGTAGCGATTTGGCTACTGTTTAAAAAATTTAGCTACCATTGTCATTGTTGTAGGAAAATAAACACCACTATGTAAGTACCATCAAATATCAGTAGCGATTTTTTAAAGTAGCTACCAATATATGTGCGGTAGCAAATCATTAGTAGCTAAATCGGATTTTTCTTGTAGTGCAAGTTGGTCAAACAAGACTTAATTTTGCCTTATATGAGTACTATTCACAAATCAATGCACATATTTTAGATTTTTTGAAAACTTTGAATTATAACTTCTAATGTGGTGTATCATGTCACATTAATGTTATAAAGAATGTAATCTAGCTCTTAAAGTGACATAAAATCAATCATTTTGGGATCATACACAAAAACGTGCTTTAAAGAGTTTTAGTGCACATTTTGTGTTAAAGCTTGTTTTTGAGCTTGGTTTTCTTTGGTAATTGTCTTATTACATCCATTACATTATTATAAAGCTTAGAAAATCCAATTTGGACCCTAATGGAGGTCACAAAACCTTGAAGGTTTCTTAGAGAACATTTTTGTCCTAATTGACTTTTAAGCATGTTAGTGCTTGTTCTATGATGTTGGAGTGTTTTCCAATAGTTTTATTATGTTCATTTATGAGTTGATATGCTTAGGAATTAAATTTGGACCCTAAGGAGTTCATTTGGGCATATATTTACCCTAAATGGTCAAAAGATGCAATCTTTGCTTTGTGTTGACCATTGTTGTTTTAAATCGGTTTTTAAGGCACATTTAGGCCTTAATTTAATTGATTAGATGTTAAATCAATGTTTAATTAGTTAGAGGTATTTCACAATACCATATGCATTATAATTTCTATTTGGGGTTTAATCAAGCTAAATCAAGTTTTTGATTATTGTTTTATCGGCTCAGTTGGGTTTGGGATAGTTCCATATCACTATTATATCATGTTATTTGGGTTCATATGGTTTTAAGCCACTATTAGTTTAGGTCATTATGTTTCAGATCAGTTTTGGATCACTATTATTTCAGGTCATTCGAATTTGACTTAGTTTTAGGTTCGGTTCAATCGGGTTTTAGGTTTAATATATTTAAATATTTTTAGGTTTTGATCGGTTTGGGCCAAATGGATGGGTTTTGATTGGGTCTAATTTAACACACATGTATAGCCTAAATAAGTAAGCTTCACACGGATAGATGATAGATAGAAGCACCTTTATACGGAGGATCGTCTTCAACAACAAGTGTATTGCTAGGCAAGACCAGTCACGTCTATAATAAACACCCTATTCGTAAATCCTTGAATAAAGGTGACCACTAGTGTGCTATGATCCTTTTGGCATCCAACTATGTCCTCCTTCTATGCTGTAGTTGAGTCATTGGTTGGGAAATACTGGCTGGTACGAAAGATGTGCCTTGTGTAACCAATCTTTCTTTCCTAGCTCAGAATGTGACTCATTAGGAGCCTCGGGTAGGGAAAGTCCAAGGATATCACAATATAGTAGACGCAAGAGCATCATCTGCTTATTCTCCAAAAATTTCCATTGTCTTCTCCTTCGCACATTATGCCCACCATCCCCTCTTTTTTCTCTTCTCCGATTCCCTTCAGTTGCTAATTTTTTCATTTGCGCTGGGTTCCTCCTGTTCAGCCAACTCCCGACCGCCCAAAGATGCCCAACATTTCTGATATGGACTCTCTTTTTCATAGATCCGTTGAGGATCTCTCCTGCCAATGCAAAGAATTATCACTCACAAACGATGAAGCGTTACCGCTCTCGATCGATGACCTAATAGACCATGACCTGACCACCTTCTATGACCGTTGTTGTAACACCCCAACTCATAAATACATAATCACCTCATAAACCTCCATTTACTTATCCCAACATTACAGCGGAATTCTTACAACAATTGGTGTTACCGCCATCAGTCACCCACGTGACTAACTAGACATACTAAATACTCCAAGATCTAGCTACGGTTTGATGGAGCCGAATATACCAAACATTATTGTATACTTAACCTTAACCAATACATAACAATCTTACAATTTCCTTACGTCCTATACAACTTACTAA
Organism: Limonium bicolor; assembly: GCA_023374045.1. Taxonomy (NCBI): domain Eukaryota; kingdom Viridiplantae; phylum Streptophyta; class Magnoliopsida; order Caryophyllales; family Plumbaginaceae; genus Limonium; species Limonium bicolor. Next base: position 226,858,903 of record CM041777.1, on the reverse strand, counting down.
CACAAGTTACCATACGAGAGTACATGCATAACTCGTAGGTCATACTTAAACCCGTAATACGTCTACCCCATCTTACTCTCAGGACGGTCGCCTTCTGTTATTCACCTGCAAAATAAACAGTTGCCCCCCGGGGGGGTCAGCACCTTTGCTGGTACGATTCTCTTATAGCCCCCAAGCTAACGAGGCTACGATGACTAATTGTCGATAGCATGAAGTTGATTAGATACACAACATAAGTAAGAAGTGCATTAAACAACAAGCCACATTCATGTGAACAATCACAACTCAAAGGATTGAACGACTTAATAAATGCTCGTTAGGTAAGTGAGTTAGCGTTTTAACTCCTTAAATCGAGGAACATTCAATTCTCATCTCAGATCTCATCTCAAACATGTCAACTGTTCTTTAATTAGATTCGGTTATACTTAGTCCATTGTTTATTTTTGTCGGGTCAAAAGTAACCCTAGCCAGCGGCTGAGAACTGTGCTGGTTCAATAAACAATAATTCTCAAATTAGTTGAGATTTAGGTAGATCCCACCACACCATCTTAATCTGCCCTCCCACCTCGAACTGTAATTCAAGGTGGCCGGGTCTGTTTGTCGACCCTAGGCGACGAGTCAGAAGACAAGCCCATTTGGAAGCCGGTGCAAGTAAAAGGTAACCAACCTCCCCTTAACACATGCATGACCGAACCATTCCGGATTCCTCACTCCCCCCAAGTTCCAGTTAGTAGAAGTCTCAAAGACAATGTTTGTTAGCTAAACCTCTTTCGGTTATTAACAAACTAATATTAGGAAGTGTTCGTTGTTCTCATACAATTGTTTACTAAACATTGTTAGTAAGTTCTCAAAGGTAAGTTGTGTTAGTTTCAAACAATACACAACAATACAATAAACCAGTTGCATGCTTTATCTTGTTTAGTCGGCACATATAAACAAATAGCACACAAGCCGAGGGACACCTCGTTAGCATGCAGGCTACAAGAAAACCATACTTGTCACCAAGGTCCACCCTATTGTGTCCTCTTATGTTCCTCGAATAATTCTTGAACAACTGGTAACATTACAATTGCTTCCATTAACATCGGGGTAATATGATTGTTTAACGACTAATACGCCCATAGTAAACCCCGTCATCTCGTTATACTTAATTTTACTCTTGTGATCATAAGTTCACAACTCTCACATCCAACCTAACACATGTTTACACTTTTTAAGGCCTTTACATGTCACCAAACAAGGCCTAAACATCATGTAAAACCATTACCATCCAATCCCCCATCATTAGAAGCCTTAAGAAAATTGTTTTTTTCTTTCTCTGCACTCGACCGCCCCTTTGGGGAGGTCCCATGGGCGGTCCACAACAGAAACCACATACGCTGCAAAATTTCACTAGACCTCCCCACAGGGGCGGTCCACAAAATAACCTATTTTTCAAAGTATTTTTCTTCTCATTTTGAACTCCAAATTCACCCCAATATTTTCCTAATCATTCCACATGTTTCCCAACATGTTTTAACATCATTTTAGCACCTTAAAACCCTCTTAAACCATCCAACAATCTCCTTAAACATTTACTCAAATTCTTACTAAATTCTTACACTTAACACTTGATTCCTTACACTTCCAACTTGTGATTTTGCCTAAGACTTCAACTAACCAAAATGTTTCTTCACAACCATCTTAACTACTCCTCAAGCATCTTTATGCATACCCATTTTCTTTACTCAAACTTCTCAAGTTCCCAAAGTCACATTGCATCTCCATGCATAATTTCCTTCCCTTTACACTTTCTCCTCAACATTCCCAACTTGAACTTATATACATGCGTTACTAATCATTCTCTTAACACTTACATCTTTTCTCCTTCATCTTGACCACTCTAGGTTTCTCTTAAACACTTTCATCTCCAACATCCAACTCCTCTCATTACCATCAAGGTTATACTCACTAGTCCATACCTAAACCTCTCAAAACATTTTTACAACATTCTCCTACAAAATTTGCTCCATCCAATACATATCTTATATCTCAACCATGGTGTGTTTAATCCACACATTGAACCTCAAACTCTTCCTAATAAACACTAAGACTTCCTAAACCTCAAGAACACTTTTGTTAACTCATTCCACTCAAATTCCTTTTAATGACTCCTAGTAAATCCTAGGTCATATTAATTCACAACAACCACTTAAACACTTTGTTTTCTACTCAAATTTTGCCATAGCTCCTCTAGTATATTATCATGCCCATATGCATGGTTTTCCTCATTCAATCTTCTCACACACATCAAATCTTTTCTCATCATATTTCTCACCCAAATCAACCCATTCATAACAAACTCAATATAGTGCAATAATCTTAAATTGCATAGCACTAAGGCTCTTAAATGACATGGCTCTTAGGCCTTAAATGACTTAAACTTAAACACTGAATTTCCCACATATAAAAGCTTTCAACCTGCAAATACACACAACAATGCTCCCATAGCAATATAAGTGTTCTCATAATTCACCTTAAGCTTATCTTACTAAATCATTTCCCATTGGCTCCTTAATCACAAGTTCACAAGCTTGTTCATATTCTTTTCCTAGGTTATACAACCCATTACATAATGTAAGCTTTAAGATACATTTAGTACTTATCTAAATACCACCCCTTAAACAATAAACCACCTTGAGGTAAAACATTTACCTTGTTTTTCCAAGCTTTTCACACTTTTCTCCTTGGATTTTCTTGCTTGATTTTCGGCAATGAACTTTAATTCCCTTGCCAATGTTCTAATTCACATTCAAATAATCTAATGAGCACTAAGCAATATGTCTGAACTCATAGAACTCATTCTTAGGTTAAAATGTGTCTTAAGGTATTAAAAAATGGATATTTACCTTGGAGTTTCAAGGTGGGCTTGGTAATGAATCAATGAGGACCTCCTCTAGCCCCTTAGATATTAGAAACAAGCTAGTTCATGGCATAAACAAGACCCCATGAGAAGGTAATTTTTGGACATGGGTGGAAAGTGAAGGAAAGTTGATTTTTCTTTAAGTTTCCTTACCTTGAATGATTGGAGAAGCTAATGAACTCTTCAAACTTGATTTTCCTCCATCAATGAAGTTTTCTCATGGCACCGAAATGGAGCTTTCCAGTTTTGAAAAGATAGGAAGCAAGGGCTTGATCTAACTAAGAGAAATCTATGCTTAGTTTTTGATTTGGAGCTAAAATGAACATTTGGTGAGCAAATGAAGATGGAGGAGAATGGAGCTGGTTCTTACGGTTTTGGAGAGGATGAAGATGAAGAAAAACGTTGGTGAGAGAAGAGAATGAAGAAAGAGAGGAGAAAGGTGAGCTAAAGTAAGATATTTTACTAAAAAAGCAAATAGTTCTTTTTCTCACTTTCCCTCTTCTTTTCCTTAAAGTTCTGGCATATGTGGTGACTCATCCCTTCTAAAACCGTGCCCCCTCCATTCATAAGATATTTATGGACTTAATTTGACCATTGACCAATTAAAGTTGACTTAAGGCTTATTTGGGCACTATTTGGGTACTATTCATAATTAGTGCACAAATTTGTGAAATTTTTGGTTTCTTATTGATTTAGGCTTCCTAATGTGATACTAATTAGTACACATGTTGATTAAGGTGTAATCATGGGCATTTAGCCACTCAAAAGTCATTTCTAAGACAATTTTTCAAAAATGTGCTTTAAGAGTCCTTAAAGCACAATTTGTGTTTAAACTTGTTTTTGAGCTTGGTTTTCTTTGGTAATTGATTTAACATGTCCATTATCATGTTACTAAGGTCTAAGAATGATATTTGGGTGCTAATCAAAGTTACTCCAAACTTAGCTCACATGTTTGCTTAAATTGCCCTTATGGCGTTTTCTTGTGTTTTCTTTGGTTTAGATTGTCTACCAATCTTCCTAAGGCATGTTTTAGCCTTATTACATCATATGTTAATGTTTAATTATCATAATTCGGTTTGGGGTATTTCAATCTACCCCCTTAAATGAACTTTGTCCCCAAAGTTCCCATGCATCTTATTTTATTAGATTACACGGTTTATCTCATTCCATAGATCATATAGATCATGCTTATATGTACCTAAACTTATTGACTCATTAGGTCTGTCATATAATTGTACTCAAACATCACACAACATGCTTAAGCATGTATAGCACTCAAAATTCCCTTTGTTGCATCCTCCCTATGTCACCGGTCAGAAGATGAAGGCTCACAGGTCCTCGTCTTCATGAGCGAGTAATGCAAGATATCGCCCACAGGTACCGACTATTGGACACTTATGCTCTCTAGTCCGTGGTCCTTTGGAAGATTAAAACAGTCATATAACGTTTGTCGTACTCTCTCATGTCACCGGTCCGAAGACAAAGACACATTCGTCCTCGACTTCATGAGCAAATACAAATCTACTCTGTTCTCCCCATGTCACTGGTCCGAAGACAAAGGCACATGCGTCCTCGACTTCATGGATGAGACTCAGTAAAAAGGTAGTCCTTTTTACGAGGTCAAGTGAGGGATAATTCCTCTAATTGAAAATACAATCAACCCCAATTTCATTTTATCCTAATACCTCTATCCTTAGCGTGATTTAATTGTGACCACTTGTAGGGAGTTTCAGGAATCATCCGACCCTGGTTTGATCAGCATCAGTGGTGAACTATCCTTCCACCCCAATTTGTGTTTGGTTTCCCTTGATCCCTAGAAAATCAAGTTCACCCCCCACGTCATTTTCAAACATCAAATAATTCACCCATTTCCAATTTTCCATCTTTTTAGTCATTCTAGTCATAATCAATACATCTCCAAGCTGTGGACTCAGTCCATCAAACATTCCCAATTCATCTCTTAGTAATTACCTCAGGACTTTAGCTCCTACTAAGTTCTATATCAGTTTCATACCGGTTCTTACCATCTTATACCTCATAGCATTACTATCTTCTAACTCATACTCATATCGAATAATATCTCATAGTGTTATCTTATTCTTATCTCACACATAGTTTCATATCGACTCATATCTCATATATTCCTTAAGTCTTTTTAATTCTCTTCACTAATTTTCTTAACTTGTACTCACACCGGAGTTAATAAGATAGGTACTTAATATGTATGGTATTCGCATCCTCTGTGCGCAATAACCATAATTAATCTCAAAATGTTTATGTAAAATAAATTCTCATGTTCTTTTGTGTTATGCACACCGTAGTTTACGTACTCAGTACATAAACATACGCTAAGCGGTCTTTCGCTCTACCTCCCCCCCCCCTTAAAATGGATTACGTCCCCGTAATCAACATTATATCATCCTTGAACATAAGTTCAAGATGTCTAATTCTCACTAACCATTCCATCTTCCATGTCATCTATCTCACATTATGATCCGATCAGAGGGTCTTAACCGTATTAATGGCTTAGTCTCTGTATCCAGGATTCTTATCGGTATATATACCAGTCTCTCTAATGTGCTCGGGTTTAGCCTCGAAGGTTCTAAAGCATTCGGTCGACAAGTCGTATGCTTATCCAACTGGAAGATGTGCGGTACATCGTTCCTTTCCCATTCATTAGGTATATGAAACCTTTAAGGTACCGGTCTGCTAGCTTCCACTGCGTGACTCTGATAACCTTAGGCTTAGTTTGCCTTTCTTATCGTTTTATAGTATTGCATATCCTTCTCCTGCATGCTTATATTTTTGTAGTAAAGGTCTCTCAATGGACCCGTGTTATCTTTATATATACACGGCCTTAATGAGTTGTAGCTCCGTCTATCCATTCTCGTCTAGATCTAGCATTCATACTCTTCGTGTTCTCTCTCAGTTTCTAAATCGTTCTTCCTCCAATTGACCTTTGGTTTGAGGATGATTCTTAATCTGAAACTACTGTTTAGTGCTTATTGCGCTTTACAGTTTTGTCTCTAACGTCTTAAGACATGTCCTATGTCTGCACTTAATAATCCGTGCTCATCGCACTTCATAATTCTCAATTATTTTCTATCTAAAATGGGTTCTCTGATTCCTTTGTGTCGTTGATTCAACTAAGTTCCTTCTTTTCAACTGTTTGTGGTAGTAACTGCTCTATTCTGATCTTGCGTCATCGACAGTGGTACGGAGTCGACTACTTCCCGTGTTCCTTACACTACTCGTCTACATACATGGGGTACCTTACTGGTACATTACTACTTACCTGACTAACTCATAAATGAGTCTGTCAGGCCTGCAAGCCCCTGTGGGGTGTAGTCGTCCTACATCTCGTTTTAGTATACTCGTAGTGTTCGTCACACGTTTAGCTATTGCTAACTATGAAGTATTATGTTGTCGATCTCCTCTTTCATCGTTCCATGATAACACTATTGTTCTTCTTACTTAATCAAGGGAAATCCATCTATCATGTTCTTAGATATGGCGTGCTCTAGCTTCTTTCTGTATTTAATACGGACTTGATCCTTTAGTAACTTAGGTCTCTTTCCATCGAGCCTATCGTCTTGTTTCTCATGTTGATCTACTAGGAACGCACTTCCAGTTCCCTAAGGAATGGACAGTGTGCTTCCTATGAAATCTTATCTCGCATGGTCTAGACTACTGGCGTCAATGCACAATTCATCCACCATCTTATTTCCTTACTTATATTGGTCTTAGCTCCTAGATCTAATAGTCTCCGTGTTAATACTTAACGGTTTATACATAATGGTCGCTCTTTTTACGCACCATGACTTAATCCACTTATATAGGTATTGACCTCATGACCTCTGCTACCGTGGTAGTTGGCCTTTACTCTATTGCCCATTGAGGGTGCAACTACTTAATCATTTATTCTAACATCTTATCTTATATTCAATCCCTTCCTGGTGTAAACACACTGGGAGTTCTCTAATTTTGGTGTATGGCGGTTGCCGTACCGTGTTGTAATTTTGTTATCTCTTAATATGAAGGTGTTCTGCTCTAATTTCGGGTTCGCAAGTAGGTTAATCTCTCTCACATTCTTCCATCCTTTATGATGTTATTTACCAAGTAATTTAACTGGTTACACAAGAATTCATCCATTGAGTCACAAGCTTTTCTGAGCGTTGGTCACTTGGCGTGCCATATTGTGCACTCACAACGTCTATCTCTGACGATTACTAATTCCTAAATCCTAGGTGTTGGATATTAGGTCTGTCTATGCAGCCTTCCTTATTTTTTTTGTGATTGGAATGTTCTAAGGTAATTTCAAGGTTTACGGTTTCCATTCCCTAACAAAAGTATCCTATCTCTAATAAGTGAAAGCCCTTTTTGAGGGGTTTATTCCCACTCATGGCCTAACAACAAGGAGAGGTATCCCCACCCTAAAAGAAATGGTTCGTTCTCCGCCCCTGTCAATGGCATTATCTCAATATTCTCATTGGTGCCCATTTGGCAACATCTTCCACAATTAACTTACAGGTTTTGTAACCGTTCATATTAACGAATTGTAGTTCGTTCATGTGATCTGGCGCTAACCAGTGTCTCTGACGATTCTATCGTTTTAATAGAATTATGTCTTTTAGCAATCAAGGTTAGGTTCGTATTAGGCGTCTGCCTTACGGTGTTTAAGTTGGATATCATCCTGGTTATCATGCGTTTCCATCTCAATGCTTCGTTCAACATTTGTTGACTACGCCACCATCAATGATCAATCATACTTGGGTGTTAATGAGTTAGGTAGCAATGCTAACTGTTGTTCATCAGTTTATCTGGCTCGACTATACCTGTTCTATGGGGTAGTCCTCTGAGCTTTCCTCTTCCAGGGTTGTATGTCTTTAATTCTTGGTAGGTCATAGTTTAAGTTTATTTCCTCTGTCCCTGTTTTCGGGGTTTACCAACATCTTCAACGAAGAATGTTTGTAACTGGTATTCTTAATGGTCATCTCAGGAGTTCTATCCCGTTCCTGTTGGAAGTCGTTCTGTCGACTGGCTTCATTGTATCTCTTAAAACATTCCTTGTATGTTGTTACTTACGTAGTGTTTTGCTCGGATTACTGAGCGATCTCTTAGGTTCCCCTCTTCAAGCTTCGGGATTGGTGTTCTTACCTGTACTGTTGGTTGTTGTTGTAGTAGGTTGTACTGTTGCGAAAATTTATATCGTTTAGTATTCTGTCCAAGTTCAGCTCCCTGCTGACTGGTGGGTCAACTCATCTCATCATGGTCAGACCGTCAGGCCTTTCCAAGGTCTCATTCTCCCGTTCTTATGGATTTACAATCCGGTAATAATAAACGTTATAGCTGTAGCATTCTACCATGTTGCCATGATGACTTCCGAATAGCTTATCGTGGTAGCACTTGCTATGGCAAGTGCGCCATGCAAGATGGGCTACCGGTACTGTGCACGTCGGTAGTGGTACTTCCCCCTAATTTTTGTGTACGTGGTAGTCCTCGGGACTCCTTCGATGTTCTCTTGTTTTGGATAACTGACCATCCGACAGTTTCCGGTTGTGTTGACAGTACTGTCATTTGTCAGGGTGTTCCTCTTACTGAGGGAACCCCTGGTTGCTTACTTATATCTTAATCCTCGCTCCCGTTTCCACGCATTTGTCGTGGTTACTAAATACTGATTCTCCTTTAGGCACTACATCGTAGTCCTCCCCTAGTATACAACGTGTATGCACTTCATTGTCGTTTACGCCATGTTGGTCAGGTTTTGTAACCTTTCTATTTATATGGGGTTCGAAGTTCCCGTTTCGTAATGGACTTTCCGGTAGTCTTTATTCTCATGTGCGGTATCGTCCCGCAGTTGTGCTCCTTCGGACTACTGTCCGGTATTCATGTCGCTTCTCTTTTCCTCTCCATTGCACTCGTAGTGCTTTTCTTATTATTGGTATGGCGGGTTATTTCGACTGCGTAGCATGCCGACCCATGTTGCCGGTAATTACCGTTCTCTTATTGGTAGAATTCCGTTGGCAGTGCCTGTTTCGTCCTTGCGCTCCAATTAAAACCTCCAAGTTTTAGTAAATTGTTGTATAACGATGTGTTTCTCGTATTGCTTAATGTTAACTAACGGCCAGATCGGGTTTCCCCGAGTAAGAGAAGGCTTTCTTATCTCTGGCGTTTGTTCCCCGTATTCAAAGTTAGGGAAGTGGAGGGCGGGTCTAGGTACTATAGATATCCGGTAAATACCGGGAAGTCCTAACAAACGCACCCCTCGCTCTATCTCTCAACCCTTAACCCAAAACTCAAACTCTAACTCGGTATCCTCCTAAGTTCGGTAATTCCTGTCATCAGAGCGTAACTACGCTTCGATAGCACTTTTTGTAACACCCCAACTCATAAATACATAATCATCTCATAAACCTCCATTTACTTATCTCAACATTACAGCGGAATTCTTACAACAATTGGTGATACCGCCGTCAGTCACCCACGTGACTAACTAGGCATACTAAATACTCCAAGATCTAGCTACGGTCTAATGGACCCGAATATACCGAAAATTATTGTATACTTAACCTTAACCAATACATAACAATCTTACAATTTCCTTACGTCCTATACAACGTACTAACATAAGTTACCACACGATAGTACATGCATAACTCGTAGGTCATAATTAAACCCGTAATACGTCTACCCCATCTTACTCTCAGGACGGTCGCCTTCTGTTATTCACCTGCAAAATAAACAGTTGCCCCCGAGGGGGTCAGCACCTTTGCTGGTACGATTCTCTTATAGTCCCCAAGCTAACGGGGCTACGACGACTAATTGTTGATAGCATGAAGTTGATTAGATACACAACATAAGTAAGAAGTGCATTAAACAACAAGCCACATTCATGTGAACAATCACAACTCAAAGGATTGAACGACTTAATAAGTGTTCGTTAGGTAAGTGAGTTAGCGTTTTAACTCCTTAAATCGAGGAACATTCAATTCTCATCTCAGATCACATCTCAAACATGTCAACCGTTCTTTAATTAGATTCGGTTATACTTAGTCCATTGTTTATTTTTGTCGGGTCAAAAGTAACCCTAGCCAGCGGTCGAGAACTGCGCTGGTTCAATAAACAATAATTCTCAAATTAGTTGAGATTTAGGCAGATCCCACCACACCATCTTAATCTGGCCTCCCACCTCGAACTGTAATTCAAGGTGGCCGGGTTTGTTTGTCGACCCTAGGTGACGAGTCTGAAGACAATCCCATTTGGAAGCCGGCGCTAGTAAAAGGTAACCGACCTCCCCTTAACACATGCATGACCGAACCATTCCGTATTTCTCACTCCCCCAAGTTCCAGTTAGTAGAAGTCTCAAAGACAATGTTTGTTAGTTAAACCTCTTTCGGTTATTAACAAACTAAAACTAGGAAGTGTTCGTTGTTCTCATACACTTGTTTACTAAACATTGTTAGTAAGTTCTCAAAGGTAAGTTGTGTTAGTTTCAAACAATACACAACAATACAATAAACCGGTTGCATGCTTTATCTTGTTTAATCGGCACACATAAACAAATAGCACACAAGCCAAGGGACACCTTGTTAGCAAGCAGGCTACAAGAAAACCATACTTGTCACCAAGGTCCACCCTATTGTGTCCTCTTATGTTCCTCGAATAATTCTCGAACAACTGGTAACATTACAATTGCTTCCATTAACATCGGGGTAATATGATTGTTTAACGACTAATGTGCCCATAGTTAACCCCGTCATCCCGTTATACTTAATTTTACTCTTGTGATCATAAGTTCACAACTCTAACATCCAACCTAACACTTGTTTACACTTTTTAAGGCCTTTACATGTCACCAAACAAGGCCTAAAAATCATCTAAAACCATTACCATCCAATCCCCCATCATTAGAAGCCTTAAGAATTTTTTTTTCTTTCTCTGCACTGGACCGCCCCTCTGGGGAGGTCCCAGGGGCGGTCCACAACAGAAACCACATACGCTGCAAAATTTCACTGGACCTCCCCACAGGGGCGGTCCACAGCATAACCTATTTTTCAAAGTGTTTTTCTTCTCATTTTGAACTCCAAATTCACCCCAATATTTTCCTAATCATTCCACATGTTTCCCCACATGTTTTAACATCATTTTATCACCTTAAAACCCTCTTAAACCATCCAACAATCTCCTTAAACATTTACTCAAATTCTTACTAAATTCTTACACTTAACACTTGATTCCTTACACTTCCAACTTGTGATTTTGCCTAAGACTTCAACTAACCAAAATGTTTCTCCACAACCATCTTAACTACTCCTCAAGCATCTTTATACATACTCATTTCCTTTACTCAAACTTCTCAAAGTTCCCAAAGTCACATTGCATCTCCATGCATAATTTCCTTCCCTTTACACTTTCTCCTCAACATTCCCAACTTGAACTTATATACATGCATTACTAATCATTCTCTTAACACTTACATCTTTTCTCCTTCATCTTGACCACTCTAGATTTCTCTTAAACACTTTCATCTCCAACATCCAAGTCCTCTCATTACCATCAAGGTTATACTCACTAGTCCATACCTAAACCTCTCAAAACATTTTTGCAACATTCTCCTACAAAATTTGCTCTATCCAATCACTAGTAGAAAAAAGATTTTAAATGACGCACTTTAAACCACGGTTAAATCTTTAACAGTCGTTTAAATCTTTTAAACCACGGTTATTAAGCAAACTGTCATATATAGTGCACACCTCATTGCATAAATGACGGTTCTCCATATAACCGTCATATATAGTTCGCCCACCTTGAAGATAAAACGACGGTTCAGCACTAACCGTCGTATAAAGTGTTTATAAACCACGGTTCGCTTGCAACCGTCGTTTAAAGATTTACCGAAAGAATTATAAACCACGGTTTTTACAAAACCGTCGTTTATTGGTCCAGTCACATAGGTCTTTAACGACGGTTTCTTGATCAACCGTCGTTTAAAAGTCGTTTAATAAAAACCCGAGCTTTCTTTCTTCTTCCTCCTCCCCGCTCTCTGTTTCCCCTGCGATTTCTCGACGATTTTATTCCACCGCCCCGTCTCCCCGCCGTCGAGCTTGTGCCCGTCCTCCTCCTCCTCCGGCGCCGTCGAGCTTGTGCCCGTCCTCCTCCGCCGTCGACTGTGTTGTGCCGTCCTCCTCTGGTCCTCTGCCCGCGTCGCCATTCTCGGCCGCCTCACCACCGGCCCCCTCGCCTGAACCGTCTCGACCTCATCAGCGCACCACAGTGGTGCCCCAAGGTAACCCTAATACTAACTTCGTTTTTTTATTGTATGTTGTGTATATGATCGAGTGGGTCTACTGAGAGTGATAAACCGTGGAGTAGAAGTTGCGATGGTGGTTTTGTAGATTGGTTTGCGATGGTGGTTTTGTAGATTGACATGGATAAGCTCTGTGGTGAACGAGAAATGGTAAGTGGAGGAAGTGGAAGTGGGGATTCGTCAGTGAGTAAGGAGGCTATTGAATTTGATATGGTTTCTTGCATTATCTGTCTAGCTAACTTACTTCAGTGATCAAATAATGATCTGACACTGTACTTGTTTTAGGATAAGTTATGGTGGTGGAGAAACAGATTGATGAATTGAGTACTGATCGAGATGAAAGAAAGTAAGAAAGAACAAACGAAATCGAGTTTGATTTGGGTAGCTGGTTTTGTTCATAAATGAAACAGCTTTGTGATTAGTTTTCCTAGGGATTGATATCAGAGAGTTGGGATTTTGGATCTTTCAATTTATGGGTTTCATCCAAAAGACATTCTTTCACTTATCTTCACTCAATGTAGAATATATATATATGCAATGGTTTTGAATATCGAATCGATCTCTCCGGTTGAATGCGTGGGATTTCCAATGGTGTCTGATAGCTATGGTGGACTGATGTGTTAATTGTTTTTGTCTTCTTTGTTTTGGTTGTTTTGATTTTCTAGTGTCGGTTGAGATATTATATTTTCTGTCACATTATGATTATTATTGTTGTTATTATTGCGAGGGAGGGAGAGAGAGTCGTACGACGTATGTTTATGCAGGGGAAAAAAGAATGAAAACAATTCTCTACAGTTCTCTTAAATGTTTGTTTATGCAGGGGAAAATGAAATGGTTTTCGTAGTAGTCTTTCTGATGTTGCTACTATGTTTGTTTCTGCCTTAAAAAATGTGGAGTATATAAAAATACGCAAAGGTCATGCCAAATTTTTTCCAGAATTTAACCTTATTTTAATTTTATTGAATAGGTATTTCTACGGTTGAACAATCCCTCTTCCTTCCCATTTGTGACTTGATCATCCTTATTCATCATTAGGTTAGTTTTTTAAAAATGTTTCAATAACATGGTTTATTCAAAATATATCTGTTTGTTAATTTGTTCAATTATTCATATATTTTTCAAATTAAAACCTTGTATTCTAATTTCATTGTATTCACTACACACAGTCGGATTGTCTACTTGTCGCACTATCTGCTGCTGTCAACCTCTGCCACCGGTTTGCCTGATCAGAACCCACGTAAATCACTTGCATTTCTGATTATAATTTTAGAAACAAATACTAATATAAATGTATATATATGTACATATATATATAATATTGTCACAAATAGACGTTATACTAAATTCTACTTGTATTCTGCAATCATTAGAATATATATTTGCATAGTGTGGTTGAAATGTGATGATGGGGTTGAAATGGGGTGGATGTTTTTGTTCATTGATCATATATATATACATTTACTATATGCATACTTGTCTGTCTGATAATAATTCGTATGGTTTGCTGAGAGTTAATGTTGCTGCTATGTCTGTTTCTGCCATAAAAAAATGTGGAGTGTCTAAAAATACGCAAAGGTCATGCCAAATTTTTTCCAGAATTTAAGCTATGTTCGTTTGTTTAATATGTTCAATTATTCAAGTTTTTATAAAATTAAAACCTTATTCTAATTTCATTGAATAGGTGTTATATACTACGCGCAAGAGCATTTGCCTACTTCTCCTTCTTCTGTGCTGTTCGCGCTAGCTGACCATCCAGTACTCATCAGGTTGGTATTTAAAATGTTTCAATTTATTTTTGTTTTTCTATTAAACAATGGAAAATAAATTCAAACATAGAATTACCTGTCTGAGATTTACCTGATAGAGGTATGTCTTAGATAGTCCCTGTTGGGACTGTCCAATGACCTTTGATCTCACCATCTAGGTTGTGAATGAGTTAATAATATACAGTAGTTCAGTGATAATTTCAGCAGCATTACCCTAGTGTTCTTCTAGTGTACATATATATATGTGAATTGAAACGATACATATATATATATCTACACTAGGAGAACTGTAGGGTAATGCTGCCGAAATTATCACTGAACTACTGTATATTATTAACTTGTTCCTAGGTGAGATCGAAGGTGATTGGATAGGTTTAGGTTGTTAAATCTGTAAATAAAAAAAGAGGAGATCAATGGAACGAGTTCACGACATCTGGTGTGTGTTGAAAAAGGAGATGGAGCGCTCAGTGATGTACAGTGACAGATTGGACATCAAGTACCTAGAAGGGGTCAATAAATTTTGCAAAGTCCTTGTTGACAATCAAACCAAGGGATAAGGGATATATTCGATGTCCTTGTGTCGATTGCAAGAACGACTTCAAATACCGAGGTGTGGACAAGATTAAGGATCATCTGATTCGCAGAGGGTTTACAGATGATTATGAAGCCATAACAATACTGCATGGTCAACATTCAGTACAAGTGTTTGAATGTGCTGATAACGTCGTTGCAGAACAATCAGAAATGGATGCTTCACACGATTTTGGGGATACTCAAGATGATTCACTAGGTAGTGATTCAGATGATCAGGAGGACCTTAATGCAATGATGGAAGATGTTGAACAACATTTTTCCAACAAACCCAAATCATTCGAAAATCTGATGCAAGCATCAAAGGAACCGTTGTACAGTGGATGTGAAACGCAAACACAAAACAAATTGAGCGTTGTCCTAAAACTATTCAATCTGAAGGCGAGACATGGATGGAGTGATGTCAGTTTTACAGATCTTTTACAACTGCTGAAGATGTACTACCAAAGGACAATGTGATACCCACAACAACTTATGAGGCAAAGAAGTTAATGTGTCCGATGGGTATGGAATAAAAAAAATACATGCTTGTCCAAATGGGTGTATGTTGTATTGGAAGGAGAATGAGTTGGATGACCATTGCTCTGAATGTGGGGAATCACGCTATGTAAAAAAGGGTGACAGAAACCACATAAGCACTAAAGTGGGCTCTCCTGCGAAGGTGTTGTGGTATCTACCGATAATTCCCCGATTCAAACGTTTGTTTGCAGTTCAGAAAGATGCTGAGAACCTCCGATGGCATGCTACCCATAGAAAGGATGATGGTAAATTGAGACATCCAGCCGATTCACCACAATGGAGAAACATTGACAGAATATACCCTCAATTCGGTACAGACCCAAGGAACTTAAGACTTGGTTTATGCACTGATGGGATGAACCCTTATGGCACTTTGAGCAGTATACACAGTACTTGGCCTGTTTTATTGACAATATACAATCTGCCACCATGGTTGTGTATGAAACCCAGACATATTCTCCTCTCTCTGTTGATATCGGGTCCAAAACAAACCGGGAAACAAAATTGATGTGTTTTTGCAACCACTTATTGACGATTTAAAATGGGGGGGAATGAGGGCGACGGGAGAGTCAATGGGATGGAAAACTTCACGCTCCGGCTATGTTTTTTGTACGATCAATGATTTCCCTGCATACGGTAACCTCTCGGGATACACAATTAAAGGAGCTCTAGCGTGCCCTATATGTGGAGATAGAACTTGCAGTATACGGTTAAAACACAGTGGAAAAATGTGTACATGGGCCATCGGAAATTCCTTCCTAAAGGGCACAAATACCGTAAGATGACAAAAGAGTTTGATGGAAAAACGGATCATGCAGTCGCTCGACCACCACTATCTGCTGCTGAGACTTACAATCAGTTGAAGAATGTTGTGAACAACTTCGGTCCACCAATTAAAGCCACTGAAAAGAGCATCTGGAAGAAAAAATCAATATTTTGGGAACTTGAATATTGGCAACATTTAGAGGTGAGACATTGCATTGATGCTATGCACGTGGAGAAAAACATTGGTGAAAGTGTATCTGCGACACTACTAAACGTGAAAGGAAAGACAAAAGACCATTTAAAGGGTAGAAAAGATCTGGTTGAATTGGGTATACGAGAAGAACTCGCGCCACAACAAAGAGGGAAAAGAACATTCTTGCCTCCCGCTTGTCATACATTATCCAAAGAAGAAAAAAAGTTTTTGTAGTTCTCTTCGTCATATTAAAGTGCCATCCGGTTACTCATCGAACATATCAAGTTTGGTATCAATGTCTGATCTTAAATTGGTAGGGATGAAGTCTCACGACTATCATGTGCTGATGCAGCACTTACTTCCGGTTGCTCTCCGTGGAATCCTTCCAGCTGATGTCAGGAAAACTATTACAAATTTATGTGTTTTCTTCAAAGGAATTTCGTGTAAAGTGCTTGATGTGGAGACGCTGGATAAACTACAGAATGACCTTGTGATCACCATGTGTCAGTTGGAAATGTATTTTCCTCCTTCGTTTTTTGATATTATGGTGCATCTACTTGTTCATCTTGTTAGAGAGATCAAACATTGTGGTCCGTTATACCTTCGATACATGTATCCGTTTGAGAGATATATGGGTATACTGAAAAAGAAAATGAAAAACCGTCGGCGTCCAGAGGGAAGCATAATTGAAGGGACAGTAACAGAGGAAGTAGTTGACTTCTGCACTCATTACTTAGACGGTGTTGATGTTATTGGATTACCGAAAGCAAGACATGATGGCAGGCTTAAAGGGGTTGGTACCTGTGGGAAAAAATTATGCAGAGTTGATATTGATACATTGAACAAGGCACATCTGGTTGTGTTGAATCATTCAGAAGTTGTTGAACCGTATTTCGATGCACACCTAGCGTACCTCAAAACAAAACACCCAACGATGAGTAATGCCAAATTAAAAAAAGAGCAGAATGCAACATTTGTTAAGTGGTTCAGACAGAAGGTGTTGTATGAAGATTCAAGGAGCGTGGATGAAATGATCCATTGTTGGCACTTGGTCCAAATCTCGATGTGTTGTCGTATGAAGGATATGATGTAAATGGATTTTCTTTTTACACTGCACGTCAAGATTGTAAATCGACAAACCAGAACAGTGGTGTGCATCTTATCGCTTCACAAGACATTTTCACAGGAACAAGTCGTAATACACTGAAGAACGAATATTATGGTGTTATTGAGGATATTTGGGTCTTGAATTACACTAGTTATGAAACTTGCGTATTTCGTTGCAAATGGGTGGACAACAAACAGGGATATCGTGAGGAGGATCATGGTATGAAGCTAGTTGATTTAACGACAGCGGCTCCTACTGATGAACCCTTTATTGTTGCATCAAAGGCAAAACAAGTATTCTACTGTCGTGATCATCTAATCCCAGATGGTCTATTGTAATGCAGAGTAAAAGATCGATAGTTGGGATTGATAATATTGTTGATGAGGATGAATACGACTGTGAAGATGAAACAGATGTACCTATTCGGTTGCCGATGGAGGTAGATAATGTAACTAATTTTGAATATCGAAGGTCCGACCACAATGAAGGATTGTGGATTGAACGATGAAATGTTATTTTGTAAGTTTGGTTGACAATATATTATTTAATTTTTGTCATGTTTCAATATTTGATTCAGTAGATGTTCGTATTAACCTTGTTAATTGTTGATTATTTTTCAGATTATGGATCCTGACGATAGAGTCGAAGAAGACTTACTGTTGGGGCTGGATGATATTGACGATGACGTCCCTACTGAAGAACCACCAGCTGCATCTACTTCGCAGACCCCTCGGAAGGGACGTGGACCGACCCGTGGGTTGAAGGAGAAGAAAGATTCTCCCATCGATTTGATCTGGGACAAGTACCTCCGACATCGTGGTGGGTCGAAGCAGAAGTTTGCTTCCTACTTGGGATTGATGGTAAAATCCCATTGCTCGATTAATAAGGACTGGAAAGATCAAGAAAAGGTAGACAAAGACATCATGTGGCAGATGGTGCAGAAGAAGTACAAGGTCGCGGATGAACTTCGGACGAAGATTGAATCACTTCTAGCGACATCACTGCGACAGTTCAAGCATCGGTTGGTAGATGGCTGGATTACCAAACCGGGCTCCAAGAGGTCACCGCCGTGGGTAGTGTATGATGGTATGATCACGGAGGAGGACTGGAAGATATTCTACGACCATCGCCAGACTGAAGAGTTTAAGGTACTTTTACAATTATTCTTTCTTAATTATTTAAGGAATAAAATTTAACAAATATTTTTTTATTATGTATAACTTACAAATATACAAATTTTGTAACAGTTACGTCAAGAACAAGCGAGACGTAACCGGGCGAAGAATATCTACAAGCACTTCATGGGGCGAGCTGGATACACGGGGCGGTTGGAGAAGTGGAAGAGCGAGGGCTTACTGACTAAAACTAATGAAGACGGCACTCAGTCAGTTATTGATGATGTTGACGATGCAAGTAGAGTGCAGACATTTATGCTGGGTCGAATGGTGAAAAATGACGAGGGGGTATATGTGTTCCCGCAGAGCGAGACTGCTGAGTTGGCGTCCAAGATTGTAAGTATATATATAAAAGTTGTTGTTTACTAATTAATAAGTTCATTTCTAATATTTTTGTTAATTTAAAATAGTCTGGCTCGACTGAGCGATGGGAGATGGTTCCGGCCCCTCCGTCTCAGGATGATCCACTGAATAAGGCCCTTGGGCAAAAGGATCATCCAGGGCGAGTGCGGGGGCTTGGAGGGGAAGTTCGCCAAAAAGACGTGTTTCCTACGTCTCGATCGAGAGTACCACAGGCTGAAATGATAGAGAGAATGGTGGATGAACGGGTGCATGACCGGTTGGAGGAGTCGGAAAGACGTCACGCTGAGTCGGAAAGACGCCACGCTGAGGAGCGTCAAGCCTACGAGGAGCGCCTGCGAAGACTTGAGGCTTTAGTATTGGGCCAGGTGCATGCTCCTACACCGACACCTACTACTCCTACACCGGTGTCTACTCCTACCGCGACGGCGGATACATCGATAGTGGCCGCGTCTCCTACACCGGCACCTACTGCTAGACCGACGTCTGCTCCTACCACGACGGCGGATACTGTCGATGATCCTACACCGACGTCTGCTCCTACCACGACGGCGGATACTCCGATGGTCGATCATCCTGCACCTTCTTCTCCTACCAGAGACACATTTCCTTATCAAAACCTTTCGGTTTGTTCTTTTTTCCTCCTTAGTTATTTTAACATTACTTTTAAAACAATATAATTTTATTAGCTTGCTTACTGTTGTGAGTTGATGTAGATGGCTAAATCATGTCATCTGTTTCAAGTGTTGGATGGTGGGACTGTGCATGTTGCATTCGGTCGGGTTTTACAGACCGGACCGAACACTGTAGTACATTTCAAGGTCATCCCACCTCTCCACGCTCGTGTGATGGTAGACGATATTGTGCAAGGTCATGAGGACTCTCCCCTTCCGTTGGAGTGGAATGAGTGGAGTAAAATAGGTCAAGCAAAATCTTCAGTTGTTCCATGGCCATATTCTCTCATTGATGTCAGTAGTGACAAGGTAAACTATTTAATTACATGCTTACTGTTTAGTTTTTAACTTGACTGTTGACTGATATGTTTATTATTTAAATTTTGTATACTATTAGATTGATAAGGAATTAAGACCGGTTAAGAAGAGGAAAGTGGATAAGGGGAAGGAAGTTGTGAAATCAAGTGAGGAGAGTCAGAGGGTGAGAAAGGAAGTGGTGAAACCTTTCGATATGACTCCTAGGAGATCCCCCATTCTGACACCCAAGTATCTGAAGAAGTTGACAGTCAAACAAAAAATGTTGTATGACTTTTTCATGACGAGGCCGCAGTCTGTCACCAACTTCAACATGAAAGTGTCTAAGCATGTTTTCCACTCCTCTGAGCCCAGAGATCTGATGATTACCGTGAGCGATCTACGAGAATTTTTGATGGGAGACCTGCTTAACATCTCTGTGATTCAGGCCTATTGTGTGTAAGTATCTTTCAAATTATTACATTATCTTTCATTTTTTTAAGCTATTTAACATATCTTATGAAAAAATGTTGTTTAGGTGTTTGACTAGTAGACTGCTAGCGAGCAAGAGATTATTTGCCCTCTCTTTCTTGTGTCCGCAATTGATGTCAGCAAATCAGGCCGCATTGGATGAGCAAGGATGTGTACAGCATGTGAGGCAGGGATTTTGTACTGCGGTGCGAAGAAGAAGCAAATATTTGCTGATCCCATATCATCAGATGTAAGTACACAATAACTGGAATTTTTTGCTTCCTAATTGTGATATTTAATAATTGTTCTACAAAACATTCTTTGTTTTATCTGTGGCAGCAATCATTGGATGTTGTTGGTGTTGTGTATCGACACCTCATGCTTATTGATACTAGACCCATTGGGCGGCCCTGATGACCTTCGAGAGATCGCTGTAGAGAAATATTTGAAGGAGTGAGTATTCAAAATTTTAATGCATTCTGTATTTATTTTAAGCTTGTCCTAGATTATTGACAATAAATGGCTTCATTTTAAAATGTTGTATTTATGCAGGGGCCATAAGCTTGGTTTAAGTGATGAAAAGAAACCATTCTCCATCTTGGACTTCCACTACATACGTGTAAGTAATCATTTAATTTATGCATTTTTGTATTAAAGTTAAACGTTTAATTTTTTGATCTGTCTAAAGTTGGTAATCCATGGATGGTGTGATGACAGTGTCCTCAACAGCCTGATTCAAGCTGTGGCTATTATGTGATGCGGTACATGTTCGAGATGGTACAAAATATTGACACGCTTAAGGATGATGACAAGGTAACCCATACCAATCAAAGTTTTAGTTAAAGTTATTGCATTTTAAATAAAATTGTGTACTAATGATGATCAGTTTCTTTTTATGGACAGATCGTTTCTTATTTCACACAAGCAGGGAGCACGTATTCCAAAGGGGATCTCGACTTTGTAAGAGATCATTTATCGCAGTTTTGGTGTAAAAATTACTTGAGTGTTTCTTAGATCTTATATCCTAGTGTACGTAGTTAGACTTAGACTTTTGTTTTTGCTGAAGCAACTCTCAAAGTTTGTAAAGTTCAACTCTCTCTTATTTTTGAAAGTTTGAATGGGTTTGTTTGCAATTCGTTTTCAATGTTGCAATTCAAACTGGCAACTTGGTTTATGGTCATAGTGTGGTTGGTTATCAAAGGGCAATACCAGTTGGATGCCCTGTACAGGTTGTATATACGATTGTAAATTGGGTTGTGTTGGAAAACATATGTGGTAGATGCTAAAAAAACAAAAAAAACTAAAAAAAAAAAAAAAACCACGGTTCAATTAAAACCGTGGTTTAAAACTCAATGGAACGACGAGTATAAACCACGGTTTATTATAGAACCGTCGTATAAAGTAGTCATATACCACGGTTAATTACCCGAACCGTCGTATAAAACGCAATGGAACGACATTATATACCACGGTTTCCGTCCCAACCGTGGTATAAGTCGTCTGATTCCCGCGCCACAACGGGCTTTAAACGACGGTTTTACGAACCGTGGTTTATAATGCGTCTTTTAAACGACGGTTTCGAACCGTGGTTTATTGCAATTTTCCGATATACCACACGAGTATTAACCACGGTTTCTAACCGTGGTATATAGGCAAAATAACCGTGGTAAAAAACATTTTCTGCACTAGTGAATACATATCTTATATCTCAACCATGGTGTGTTTAATCCACACATTGAACCTAAAACTCTTCCTAATAAACACTAAGACTTCCTAAACCTCAAGAACACTTTTGTTAACTCATTTCCACTCAAATTCCTTTTAATGACTCATAGTAAATCCTAGGTCATATTAATTCACAACAACCACTTAAACACTTTGTTTTCTACTCAAATTTTGCCATAGCTCCTCTAGTATATTATCATGCCCATATGCATGGTTTTTCTCATTTAATCTTCTCGCACACATCAAATCTTTTCTCATCATATTTCTCACCCAAATCAACCCATTCATAACAAACTCAATATAGTGCAATAATCTTAAATTACATATCACTAAGGATCTTAAATGACATGGCTCTTAGGCCTTAAATGACTTAAACTTAAACACTGAATTTCCCACATATAAAAGCTTCCAACCTGTAAATACACACAACAATGCTCCCATAGCAATATAAGTGTTCTCATAATTCACCTTAAGCTTATCTTACTAAATCATTTCTCATTGGCTCCTTAATCACAAGTTCACAAGCTTGTTCATATTCTTTTACTAGGTTATACAACCCATTACATAATGTAAGCTTTAAGATACATTTAGTACTTATCTAAATACCACCCCTTAAACAATAAACCACCTTGAGGTAAAACATTTACCTTGTTTTTCCAAGCTTTTCACACTTTTCTCCTTGGATTTTCTTGCTTGATTTTTGGAAATGAACTTTAATTCCCTTGCCAATGTTCTAATTCACATTCAAATAATCTAATGAGCACTAAGCAGTATGCCTAAACTCATAGAACTCATTCTTAGGTTAAAATGTGTCTTAAGGTATTTAAAAATGGATATTTACCTTGGAGTTTCAAGGTGGGCTTGGTAATGAATCAATGAGGACCTCCTCTAGCCCCTTATAGATTAGAAACAAGCTAGTTCAAGGCATAAACAAGACCCCATGAGAAGGTAATTTTCGGACATGGGTGGAAAGTGAAGGAAAGTTGATTTTTCTTTAAGTTTCCTTACCTTGAATGAATGGAGAAGCTAATGAACTCTTCAAACTTGATTTTCCTCCATCAATGGAGTTTTCTCATGGCACCGAAATGGAGCTTTTCCAGTTTTGAAAAGATAGGAAGCAAGGGCTTGATCTAACTAAGAGAAATCTATGCTTAGTTTTTGATTTGGAGCTAAAATGAACATTTGGTGAACAAATGAAGATGGAGGAGAATGGAGCTGGTTCTTATGGTTTTGGAGAGGATAAAGATGAAGAAAAACGTTGGTGAGAGAAGAGAATGAAGAAAGAGAGGAGAAAGGTGAGCTAAAGTAAGATATTTTACTAAAAAGGCAAATAGTTCTTTTTCTCACTTTCCCTCTTCTTTTCCTTAAAGTTCTCGCATATGCGGTGACTCATCCCTTCTAAAACCGTGCCCCCCTTCATTCATAAGATATTTATGGACTTAATTTGACCATTGACCAATTAAAGTTGACTTAAGGCTTATTTGGGCACTATTTGGGTACTATTCATAATTAGTGCACAAATTTGTGAAATTTTTGGTTTCTCATTGATTTAGGATTCCTAATGTGATACCAATTAGTACAAATGTTGATTAAGACGTAATCATGGGCATTTAGCCACTCAAAACTCATTTCTAAGACAATTTTTCAAAAATGTGCTTTAAGACTCCTTAAAGCATAATTTGTGTTTAAACTTGTTTTTGAGCTTGGTTTTCTTTGGTAATTGATTTAACATGTCCATTATCATGTTACTAAGGTCTAAGAATGATATTTGGGTGCTAATCAAAGTTACTCCAAGCTTAGAGCACATTTTTGCTTAAATTGCCCTTATGGCGTTTTCTTGTGTTTTCTTTGGTTTAGATTGTCTACCAATCTTCATAAAGCATGTTTTAGCCTTATTACATCATATTTTGATGTTTAATTATCATACTTAGGTTTGGGGTATTTCAGTTGTTTATTGGAAAACTTATCACCAACCGAAGTGTAGACATCCAGGCTATGGAAAGCGCTATGTCAAAGGTCTTGCAACTCGTTGGATTCCTCAAGATCAAGCGAACCGAAAAAAAGATCTTCCTCTTGGAATTTGAAAGGATTGGCATGTTGAACACGGTGGTAAACCATGGTCCATGGTCTTTTGATGGAACACTCTATATTCTCCAGCGGGTCGACAAAGCCAAGGCTCCTACGGATCATGAGTTCTCTAGCTTCTCTATGTGGATTCATGTTCATAATGCTCCGCTGGTCCTACACAACAAGAATGTTGCTCGAAACCCTGCATCTCGCTTTGGATCCTTCAAAATTTTTGGTGAAGAAGGAACCCGCTTTGGTGGTGACTTTTTGAGACTCAAAGTCATGATCTCTTTCAATAAGCCATTATTTGCTGCTTGAAGATCGTTCTTAAAGGGGCTGAATCCACCTTGCGAGTCACGTATGAGAGATTACCACCGATATACTTCAAGTGCGGCCTCTTTGTTCACTCCACGAAGGACTGCCCAAGCCAATTGATCATTCACACCAGAGTTTATCCTATGACCCTTGGCTTCGGGCCCCGGGGCATCGCATAGGGAATAGGTCTAGATCCGAAGAAAACCCCAATGTATGGAAGCTTGCTTGAGGTCTCTTAGGTAAGCATCAGTCCAGTTTGTAAGAGCACCATGCACCTGAGGCTCATGATCTTCAATGAAATGGCGCTTAGACAAGTGTGTCTACTCCCATCCTCCCCCTACATGGCCACGCATCCCACTTTAGCTCATATTCAAGTTCTAGCTTATCTGACTCCTTCATGAACACCTCTGCCAAACTCACCAAGGGTAAAAACCCTGATGATGCGCTGGATTCTACCAGTGAAAAAAGAGAGCGTAATTTCAAGCAGGTGTTGAAGAGTAATTAAGGATCATCTCGAGACTGCAACTTCCTCTCATAAGCTGACCACAAACTACAAAAAAGGAAAGGTTGTCTTGGCTCATAAGGACCCTATCTTGGTAATTGATCTTGTCCACATGCAAGAGACTCCTCTCCGCCCCTCCCCTGGGACGGCTAATGAGGCAGCCCTTGGTTCATCTAAGGGTTGCCCGGAGGAATGATCCAGTTTCTTCATGGCTACCGAGGATGGTAAAGATCTATGGTAGCCATGTGTGGGTTCTGGAAATCCGTCTCTGATGTCTCACTAATAAGGATGATCCTTCGCCCGTCCCGAACTTCCTGTGTGTTTAAAGTGCTATGTCACTCTTGTTTTCCTGATAAGTCTAAGTTCTGGTTGTTTGTTTCGATGTTAAGCTTTAGTTTGGGCGTGGGACTAGTTCATGTTTTCGCTATTAGGTTAAAGAAATCATTAACGAGATCTCCTAGTGCCTTGGGTTATGCATTTTCTTTGCATCATCAGTCTGTCATTGCACTAATTCTTCAAGGATGCTCTCTCTGGTTGCTGGATAGGCAACCGTCCATGGGGATAAGGTTAACCTCAATGGTCTGACCCTTTGGGTTCACTGTCGTTGCTCTCGCTTTGGCATTTGGGCTGGGTGATCTGCTACTATTGTCTTGTACTTACATGTGCTTTTGTGGCCTCAAACTCACCATCCTCTTGATACTCATAATTTGTTTGAGTTATGTGATTCTCATAGTCTTTCAATATCCTCTAATCGTACTCTTAGATTTGTAAGTTATCTTTCTTAATATATAGCTCATCTCCTTTTAAAAAAAAGGACTTATTAGGAGGGGTAATGGCTAGAAAAATTATAAACAAGTAAGTTTGAATAAAAAAAAGAAAAAACAAGATTAATTACTATGGCAGTCCCTTTTAACAAAAGAAATAGAAACAAACTACTCCCTTTGCCCTGAATTGACCGTCCTGTCTACTATTTGGATATGTCGTTGACTTCAATATTTAATATATAAGATAAAATAATACTAAAAATTTAAATTTTGCATATGATTCTTTACATGATAAATTATATGTTACTAAATTTAGTCATATAAAATTAGACGATCAATTTAGGGTGGGGGAGTAATCACTATGGTCCAAAAAGAATAATGAGCACAACACAATCCTCGGTTAAACCAATAGAAAAACATACATGTTTGCTCAATGCCGAGTCCAGCGGACCATAAAAAAAATCACTATAAACCGAGTCTATCTGTCGGACCAAAAAACGTACTACCGGGTCGTTAAATTGATGGGTTGACCGACCGTCTCCTAAGATAGTTCAATTTTTTCAAACTCCATCCTAATTTACATGAATAAGGTAATTTGGTTGTAGCTATAAATAACTATATACATATATACTTGTTTTATAAAATCTGTACAATTAGTAAATAAAAACTATGTATATATATGTAAGATTATACATTAAATTCTGATATTACTAAAATTCCACTAGATGCATATACTAACTTTTTAAACTATACAATAAACTTACAAAATCTGTATTTTCACACTATACAAACTATACAATTTAAAATGTAACTAAAAATAACTACAAGCAGTAGCCAAAAATGATCACATAAATAAAGGTGTTTATCCGATCAACTTACCAAATGTTCCTTCAAATCAAATTCGTTCCGCTTCTCTTTCAATTACCTCTGAAAGTGAAAATACTTTTGCTCTCACTAAATTAGTTGTTTGCTATTTTGTCATCTTTTACATTCATATTTCTTGTTAATCTTAATTTTTATATTTAAAATATTAAATTAGTAACTTTTAAAAATTATATATCTTTTAAAATTATATATGTTTTAAAATTATTTTGTTGGTGACGATAAATTCCATAAAACTATGTGCATGTTTATTACTGTAAGTCCAGGGGCGGACGGAGAGGGGGGTTCTAGCCTCCCGAAAGTTTTGAAAATTTGTTAAATTACTCTTATAAATTTTTAAAAAATACAACATAATATAAAGTTTTAAAGAAAATTAGTGTCAAAAATTTTTTTAGCCCCCCTAAACAATTTCTGGGTATCAAAAATTTTTTTAGCCCCCTAAACAAGAATTCTGGGTGTCAAAAAATTTTTTAGCCCCCTAACAAGATTTCTGGATCCGCCACCGACTGTAACTACATATGTTTGAATTAAAGCACTCCAAAAACAAACACCCAAAATTTTGTAAACACAACAATATCCAAAATCAGAAAATCCAATATATGATCTTCATTGAAAACGAAATCTGGAGGTTAGTTTCCTTGACAAAATTTAAAACTTTTATCCACACAAAATTGTTATTCTCCTAAGACCCAGTAAAAGTCTCCAAAGAAAAGAAACTAATCCATACCCTACCAAGTACACCCATACATTGAAGATAACAAAGTTTGTATTCCAAAAACAATTTCGGGAAGTAGAAGGTTTTTTTCTTCCTTTCCCTACAATACGTAAACATCATGGTTCTTGGGTTGCAACTATACATTCAGTCAATCTGTATTTTCAGGTATCGAAGGAGGATCCTTGTTGACTCCCAAGGCATCAGCCAAGTTGAAGTTGAGGTTTCCTCTTATAGTTCTACCTCCAACACCAGCATCTCCTTTTCTCATCATTGCTGCAAACTCACCGTAGTCGATTCTCCCATCCTGTTAAAATGTCACGTCAATGTTAACACTATAACTGAAATGCAACTAGAATCTTCTTTTCACATGATTCCAAACTCACCTACTATCGTAACGGTAAAAAAAAAAACGTCACCACGAAAAGAAAAGATAAAGAGAGCAGTTCTAAAAGGTTAGCAAAATTATAGCTCAACATTTACAACTATAAGAACCTTGATCCAAACAACTGCTTGGTGGACTTATGACTAGCAGCACATGCCCAGTCTTAATGGGACATTGTATGTGAATAAACACGATCAACTCATACATAGGGCATGGAAGATTTCAGCTTCGTTCAAACAGTCGAGATTCTTATGAAATAATTGGAAAAGCTTGAACTCACATTGTCCTGGTCAATCTCGTTGATCATCTCATCAAGGGGAACATCTCCAAGTCCAAAGTCTTTGCAAGCCAGCTGGAGCTCATCTATTGTTATATAGCCACTACTA
The DNA here is from genome assembly GCA_023374045.1 of Limonium bicolor. Taxonomy (NCBI): domain Eukaryota; kingdom Viridiplantae; phylum Streptophyta; class Magnoliopsida; order Caryophyllales; family Plumbaginaceae; genus Limonium; species Limonium bicolor. The sequence goes on along the minus strand of CM041777.1, from coordinate 226,831,040 downwards.
TCTTTGTCAAAGTAAGAAAACGCAGCAATCAAGTTCTCTTCCCTCTCCATCTTGTTCACATGCAAGGTAGCTGCTAGAAATTCCCCGTAGTCTATTGTTCCGTTGTTATCAATATCAGCCTAAGAAATAGTAAACCAGGGAATCACAGCTTAGAAGCCGCTTTGATGATCAGATATTAGATATCATTTAATATGACCTGAAACTCTGATCAAGTTTTACCGCATCCATAAGAGCCCTAATCTCAGACTCCATCAACTCGGACCCAACTTTTTTCAAACCCACTTTAAGCTCATCAAATGTTATTGACCCACTCTTGTCTGTGTCGATCATGTTAAAAAGCTCTTTCAGACCTCCAATTTCTTCTTCTGACATCCTTTCAGCTATGACCTACAATGTGCACAAATCTCAAAGCAATTAGATTTGATGCAAAACAACATCTGGTGGATCAGCTGCAACAAAATTCTACTCTAAGAATGTTCAAACAAAAAGTAATATTATACAACATTCTACATGATGATGAATGATGGGCCAACTTTGAAAAAAATATGAAATATCAAAAGTAAAATCCTAATATATGCACTAAAGTTTAAGCTAATTCCTTTTAAAACGGCAGAACCACAGTGACAAAACAACTCCTACTATGATTTAGAGATCAATTAATGCCCTAAATTCGACCAAGCTAAAGAAGAGAAGAAATTGTCTTTGAAGCTAGGCATTTGAATACGTACTGATTGACAGATGAAAACAAAAAGATGCATGATCAGAAACAATAGTGTTGCATGTTAAGATCAATGGGGATAAATTCATCACTTCTTTCAAGAAATATACAGGATTGCATGATTAGAAGGCATAATCATATCTCGTGTTTAGGAATTTTCCATGTACTTTGTTGAAGATGTGTAATGTAAGTATACTTCAATGAAACTACTTTTTCTTTTACTGGGGAACAATAACACTACAAACATACACGCAATGCCATCTTCTTTAGTTTGTTCATTGCTGAGAATTGTTTCAAGCGAGACAAGACGGCTGAATCCAGAGGTTTGTCAGGAGCAACTTCGTCATCCACAATCCAAGGGTGGCCTGCAGATGTAGCATAAATAAGAGTTGACCATCATGATCAGCAATTAATTGTTCTCATTGAACGCAGTATAAGATAGTGATAAATGTAACTGTAGATCAATGGTATAGTAACTCACACAACACTTGGTGTGCCGTGAATCGTTTCTTTGGATCTCTCTCAAGCATGTTACGGATCAAATCCTTAGCACTATCAGAAATACTAGGCCATGGATCAGAATCAAAGTCTATTTTCCCACGCAATATCTGTCTGAATATACCTGGCTCATTTTCTGCCCTCAAAACCAATCCATTACTCAAGTGAGAAACACTGGAAGTAATTTTTATTTTTGTAAATGAATAAATTCAGAAATTAAAAAAGCAACCAACCTGCCCAAAAAGGGGGCACTCCACTCAATAAGATGTAAAGGATAACGCCAGCACTCCAGACATCTATTTCTTGTCCATAACGTTTGCACAAAACCTCAGGTGCCACATAGTAAGGACTTCCTACCACATCACTGAAATATTGCCCTGCAAACATTTCAAAGATGCTGATTGAGATGGTTCATATATTGGATGAAAGATTTCAAGACAATTTTGACAACAGAGACTCCAAAATCAGGAGCAGACCACATTTCCAATGTTTCTCCCATAAGCATTAACGATGACTGCATGTGTGGCCGCAACATTTATCCTTGCAGGAATGCCAAAAAATTCAAGGTAACTAAAGCATGGATTATTTTCAGATTTCCAGATTCCTACCTTTCTTATCAGCCATTACAGACAAATAATTTTTTTATAAAGGATTCCCCACATTCATTTCAACAGCCTCAAGAAATCCACACTACCCAACATTACCTCCTACCTTTCAGTCACTCATTGGGAAACTTCACCAGAAGCTATACTTTTGCTATAAAAGAACTTCCTTCGAAATGAAACTAATAGAAACCAAGGTATAGCGTCATAACCAAGGGCAAAGCATGATGGCGAACGGCAAACGGGCAAAGCATGATGGCGAAGGACAAAGCTAAGGAGAAACTCAGCCCAGATCGAAATGAAATCTCATAAAGGAAGTAAGGATGAGCTAATTCTCATTGCGGAATAGAACAAGTTGCAAGACAGCATTCAAACAAAGCTCACGAGAATTCATTTCTGTATTAGACCTCAGGCAGCATTATACATTAAACCCAAAAAGACCATTGAAAAGCTGTAACGAATATGTGAAAAAACTCAAAAACATATTAGATAGAGTTGTGAACCTACCAGGCTTGTAGAAAATTGATAACCCAAAATCGGTAGCCTTCAGCTTAGAATCCTCATCTGAGTTATGGAAAAGGAAATTCTCCGGTTTGAGGTCTCTATGCATAACCCCCAAAGAATGGCAAGCTTGAACAACGTCAACGATCGTCTTGATTAGCTGAGCTGCTTGCCTCTCACTGTAATGGCCCTTGGCCACAATCCTATCGAAGAGCTCCCCACCAGCACAGAGCTCCATGACCAAGTGAACAAACACAGCGTCCTCATAAGTCCCTTTGATCCTCACCACGTTTTGGTGTTCAGACAAATGGTGCATTATCTGAATCTCCCTCCATACGTCATCGTAATCCTCCTTGCACAGGAGCTTCCTTTTCGGGATTGATTTGCAAGCGTATTGATTTCCCGAGGTTTTCTCCGTGCATTGATAGGTTGTACCGAACTGCCCTTGGCCTAGCTTCTTACCAATTAGGTAGTGATCGCGAAGTTTGGGTGTCTGATAAGGAAGAACAGAGCGTGTAGCCTTCGTCGGTGGCGTATAGGTCGGCCTTTTCGTTCCAGCCTGGTCAGAATTCTCCGCCATCTCTTGGGTTTCAACTTTCTATAGATAAAATTGATTGCTTGATCTTTTCTTTTTACAGAAATGAGTATGATGGGATCCCTCTACAGAGCTCAGACATGGGTCTCGATCATCTGGGTATGTTTCATCGCTTTTTGATTGAACTTTTCCAATTGCCCAGATTGGGGATTTTGGTTTGGAGGGTATCCCTTCCTCTCTAATTCTTATTGTTGACCCCCTTCTATTTTCTCTAATGGCTTCTTCTGTATTTTCTAAAGCTGGGAAACAAGAACCGATTGTGAATATTGGAGTCGCGACACAAAAACTAAAGAGAGGGATGAGAATTCTGTCCCCAGGCACCAAGATATCCTCAGAATTTTTTTTCTCAGAAACGTCACGAAGAAGAATAAACAAATCAAAGAGGAATGCAATTGAAGCGCGGACGGGTTCCCCTTGATCGGTGTCTCCGTGTCCTTATTATTGTTTTTTTGGTAGATCTTAATTTTCCGGTGAGTTGGAGACCACTTCGTTTCATGGTATTATCTAAGGAAAGTCGTCTCTGTTCGACGGTGGATATAATACGTGCGTCCTCCTCGACTTAGATGAATGGGTAACGATGATGACGGATGACACTCTTCGACGGTGGATATACGTGCGCCCTCGTCAACTAGGATGAACGGGTGACGACGTACGACGGATGAGCTGGACCTGTTGATCCGGACTTGTCCAATCTATCTAGAAGAATTAGCGCAGAATCCATGTAGAAAAACTACAATTTTTTTTTAAAAAAATGAAACTTGTACAATTATTAATAATTATATTGAAAATATTATTTTTATATATAATATTTGTTATATAAATAATGTACAGTTTTTATAGATATGATGTATAATTTTCTTCTACCATATATAGAGATAATATAACTATTTTTTATTATATGTGAATGTAGCCAACACTTGTTGTTGTTGAAATACCATGTAGAAAAAGTATATTCCTTTCTATTGTGATTTATTATCCTTATGTGCAGTTATGATCGAAGAGTTTGATTTCTTTAAAAATAGTAGCTATTAAATTTTGGACACTTTCTTTTTATTAAAAAAAAAGTTAGATGATATTTCTGTATAGAAATATTTCCATAATAGTTTATCTTTTACTATAATTGGGGTTATTAAATCACTTAATTATTCAAAATCATTATTGTCATGTGTGCATTAATTTCCAACTAATGCACCAATAGATATTAAAGTTCTAACTAAGTCCCTCTTTTCTCTAGTTCCTTTTTTTCACTGCTTTAACCTTAGACTCTTGTATGTCGGTTGTGTGTTGAAGTGATGCCTCGTGTATGTTTTGATAGTTTAAATCTCTCTCCTAGATTATTTCTCAACCTTATATCTTCCTTGCCTTCACTCTCATCATCCGATGAGTATTTTGGTGGTAAGTTGTCGCAGGAGACCCAAATGCTATAAGGTGGGTCTTGAGTGTGATTCAAGATGAATCATCTAATATCTTCTTTCACTCGGAGACAATGCTCTCACGCCTGATGATGAGTAGGGAATTAAGCTATGTTTATGTGCATTATTGTCTACTGATTTAAGATATGATGTTATAATTTTTCCCACCTAAATGTTTTATTCTCTTAGATGTTAAGATTATCCCTCACGTGTGGTTTCTATGCTTAAACACGTGAAAAATTCTATAGAAAAGGCAAGCTAAGAAGACAGGGATTGTAAAGCAACAAACACGGAGTAAAACGAAGCCAGAATGAAGAATATAAGCCCGTTGAAGCTATGTCCGGCCTTGCGTCCGGACTTGCAGGACCGAACAACTTCTGAGAGCAAGTGCAGTCTAGACATGCGTCCGGACTTGATAGTTCGGACAAATTACGAGAGTTGCACTGAAGAATGATTTTTCGTAGATGGGACAGACAGGCCCGGACACATATCCGGATGCGGTGAAAGCTACAAAAATAAAATGATGTGTTTTGTTAAATGAAAGAAGCATATAAATATAAGAAGTAACAGTCCATTGAGAAAAGATTGGGGAGACTAAATCAAACCCTAGCTGTAGAGCATTGTTTCGGAAGCTGAGAGGAACGGAGAAAGATTGGATTCATCATCAGTTGTACACAGATTTGATGGTGTATTTCCCTATCTCTATTGTTATCTTTGTTTCCACTATGTTTGGGTAGTTAGATAGGATCTTGGTTTACTATGGATCTATAGTTTAAGGCTCCACTTCCTTTTATGTTTATGATTAATTCTATAAAAATTATAGTTTTATTCCTTTACTAATTGTTATTATCTTGCAATTTGATCAATGTTAGATTTTACTAGTTTGATTGCTTACAAGTGATGACTGCGACATTCAATAGACTATAGGAGTACTACCAGTTAATCTAGAGATGACAATTTCTTCTACATATTAGCTGCCTATAAACCGCATGAGACCTTCGAGCTATTAGTTAATTATTAGATTAATAAAAACATTTAGGATTTAGTAATTGCTAGTAAGAATCCATAATTCGGAAAAATCGGTTATGGATTAATTTAGATCAAACGTTGCAATCTAGAATTAGGAAAACAGATAGGAAGAATGATTGAAGAAGTTTTAAGCCAGGATTTCATTGTTTTTAATCGTTTCCAAGATCAACCTTTTACTATTTTTAATTTTAGCTCAATAATTCCAGCAAACAAAACCCACAAATTTCTCGTTATTTGATTTTTATAATTTTACAGTTATATTTAGATATAGAATAAACTAGACATCGCCTAATCTGGTTCGATACTTAAGAGAATACTCTAGGAAAACTTACTACAATCGACAGGTACACTTGTCGTTAAGTTTCTTCCCATCAAGTTTTTAAGCCGTTGCCGGGAAGACACGGTTATTTAATTGTGTCTATATTTTATTTTTCTTTAATTATTTTATTTTAGTTTTATTTATTTTTGTTATAGTAATTCATTTATTTTGTTTAATCTATAGTTTTTTATTGTTCTTTAATTTAGTTTGATTTATAGTGATTTTATTAAATTTAGTTGAATTAATTTTCTTTATTTTACTATTTATTTATTTTATTTTATTTTATTTTTGTTTTTGGTTTTTTGGATTGATTTCTTGCTTAGTTTTAATTTTAGTACTTTCCCTTTAGTTCTACTCATCTTAATTCAATTAAGTTTTTTTTGTTTGATTTTGTTTTGTTTGTTTTTCTGTTAGTTTAATTTTGTTTATGCCTGTGACTCGTTCTGCAGGTAACCTGAGGTTGAGCTTGAATAAGAGATAGACAAGCTAGCGAGAAGAACCCGTAAAGGGTTAAAGTCTTGATTCTTGATTGTAGAAGAGGTTTTCTTTAAAGAGTCACCGGCTGGTACATTTGTTCCAAAAAAAGAATTAAAAATGGGAGACAACGGTGGCAATCAGGAGAGGCAAATGAAGGATTACATTTGCTCTAGTGAAGAGGGACTCACATCACCTATAGTAATCCATGTACTACCGTCGGGAGTAGAATGGTAATTTAAGACGTATCACATCACTATGGTCTTAAACGTGCTGCATTTTAGTGGGACAATTACAAAAGATCTGAATGTTCATCTTACATCTTTCCTGTAACTTGTTGGAGCATATTCAACCCTAGCTTCTTAGGAAGTAGCAAGGTTGACTATGTTTCCTTTCTCAATAAGGGATAGAGCTGTTGAATAGCTAAATTCACTAACTCCCAATAGTATCACCTCTTGGTCTGAACATGCTAATACATTCCTCGTGAAGTACTTCTCACCTTCTCGAATGTTGACAATGAGGGGTAAAATTACAAATTTCAAGCAGTTCATTGGTGAATCCTTATCTGAATCCTGAGAGCGATTTAAAGGCATATTGAGAAGAGTTCCTCACCACGGTCTAGGAGAAGAAGTTGTGCTATAGTATTTCTATAAGGACTTAGACCCTCAGAGCCGTCTCTTGGTAGATACTTGTACTGGAGGAAGTCTTATGGAGCTACCTATTACCAGAATGAAGGAGCTGCTTGAAACTATTACAAGTTCTACAATCAATGGGGAAGGGTTGCATCTGTGGTCCCTCCAAAGAAAGATATAGGTATCATGAGGTAGATTCTAATACTCTCCTTGCTACCAAGATGAACAGTATGTCTAAGCAGTTCAAGAAAATGTGTGCTATGATGAACTCAAAGTCTAGTGCATCATTTGTCTCGAATTCATTTCCTCCTTGTGAATTTTGTGGGAGAAGTTCCAACATGGGCTAGTGTACCGCTTAGCAAGGAGAAGAGGTGAACTATTTGGGTAACTGGTAGAGGAACTTCTATGGTAACCATAGTAATCAAGGGTACCATTAGAAACAACAGAGATATCATAATAATAACAACTTCAATAAAAGATCGGCCCAAAACTAGTAGATGCAGAAGAATGGAGTTGGCGCTTCTTCAAATTTGGAGGTTGTGATGCTTGAGTTTGTTGCATCAACCAATGCTAGATTCTCGGGATAGGATAAGTTCAATCAGGAATAGAAGGCGTACAATAAGCGTATAGAGAATCAGCTACCTTAAATATCACTACCGCATTCTGAACGACCTACAGGGTCTTCTTCTAGCCAAAAAGAGAGGAACCCAAGGGAGCAAGCTAAAGATGTTTTGTTGTAGAGGATGATGCTTCTGTGGTTGCTTAAGTTTTTACTACTCAAGTTGAAGTGGAGGAAGAAATTTTTTGAAGACTATCATTCTTCTTAAATTGGGTGGGCGATGTCATTCTCCAGTGCTAGAAAAGATGTAGCTCGAGCTATGACGTGAGTCCCTTGTTATGAAAAGGATGTGGAGTTTGAATGAAGACATCTTTATAGCTTGCTTTCTAATTATGAAAGGAGAAGTTAAAGCTTCAGTCTGAGTTAGAAGTGAAAGAAGTTACAATAAGGGGAGGAAAGAACAAAATTACTGAACCTAAGAGGGTGACATTGGAGGAACCGATGTTAGAGAATGGGAAAAATTGTGAAGGTACTCAGTCTCCTCCATCTTCATCACCAGTTGTTGTTGTCCTCCTCCAGTTCCCTTTTCAAATAAAACCAAGCGCATCAAGGAGGATAGTGAGTTTGGTAAGTTCTTCACCTTGCTTCGCCAGTTATCTGTTAATGTTGCATTGATTGATTTAGTTGTGTAGGTACCTCACTATGATATGTTTTTAAAGAATCTTCTCTCCAATAAAGCAAAGCTGGCGAGGAGGGAATGGTTCAGCTTACTGAGACTTGCTCAACAATAATCCAGAAGTGTCTCCTAGAGAAGTACAAAGATCCAGGGAGCTTGACCATTCCTTGCAGTTTTGGAGAGATTGATTTTGACCATTATCTTGCTGATTTGGGGGCATCGATCAGTCTTAAGCCTTACACAATTTTTGAGAAGCTTGGCATTGGTTACCTACAACCCACACAGATGACGCTCCAGCTTCATGACCACTTCATTGTTTATCCTCACGATATTGTAAAAAATGTCTTGGTGAAGGTGGAGGACTTATACTTCCCATGTGATTTTGTCGTCCTCGATATGGCGGTTGATCCCACTGTTCCCCTCATCGTAGGCCGACCATTTCTTGCTACAGCTAATGCTCGTATTGAAGTTGCTCAGGGTACCATCACCTTGAGAGCTGAGGGTGAGAAACTCACTTTTCATGTTGGTCGAACTTCAAAGCAAGCTAGTTCTTCTAGAACTTCTGGTCAATGGGTCTCGAAGTCTGCTCAGTCATCTGGTGTCTCTTGATGCAGAATTAGGTAAGTCTAGCCAAAGACATTAAAGATGGGTGGCTGACTAGGAGGTAACCTAGTATGTTTCATAATATTTTGTTTCATGTTTTTGTTCTCATTTTATTAGTTTTATTTTACTAGATTTGTTTAGTGTGATTTTGTTAAGAGTAGGAGCAGAATGCTGGAATTCATGCCCTGTCCGGACATGTTTCCAGACTTGACGTCCAAACAGGTTGCGGGAGTTTGTCGTCAAGACAGGAGATGTGTCCGAACATCTGTCCAGACTTAATGTTCTAGACATAATGCGAACAAAAATGGCCAGCTCCAGTAATTAGGGCTATCCAGACTTGTGTTTAGACATGATGGTCCACAAAGTGCGAGAAAAACCTAAGGAAATGTTCGGACATGCATCCGGACATGTAGGTCAGGGCAACAACCCTAATTTTAAAAATCTTGTCTTTTATACTCCTTTTTAACTTAATCTCCGCCTTAGGTCTATTTAATTTCTTCTTGCAGTTTCTCTCCTGATTTTGTTTTAGCTAATCTCTAACCCCGTTTTGTAGCTTTGGTTACTTCCGGTGTCTTTCTTTCAGATGAGTTCTCCATGCTGACACTGCAATTGTGCTGCACAACTTGAGTAAAAGTCAAGTGTGGGGTCGTTTTTCTAGCAGCAACAATGAAATCCAGGAAAGTTTTTAGTTTTAATATCTTTTTCCGTTTAATTTTAAGTTCCAATTGACTATGCCGATTTCCTTTGGACATGTTTGTTCTCTGAATGTTTTGTGTTTCACTCCTCCCCTTGTGACACAATGAGGACACTGTTTATTTTTAAGTGTGAGGCAGGGAGTGTCCTTCTGCTTGCTTTTACTAGTTTTTATTTGTTTTCCCGCTTTAATTAATATGCTTCTCTAATGCCAATACATGTTGAATTTTGGGTGATAATGTGTGTGGAAGTTTGAAATTGAGCCTGATGAAAACCTTAAAATCTTTTTGCTTAAAGATGTTTGATTGTATCGTTTTTCACAAAATTATTCTATTTTCATTGAAACCAGATGGATTGGCTGAAGGTAGAAACTGAATGAGTTAGCTTAGGACCTTAGGAATGAATTAAGATCCCTGGAATGAAAGGATAAGCCAAGGTACTCATCTGATCAAAAATTTTCTGAACCAATAAGGGCTTTTTTATATGGTTATTAAGTCATCAGGGTGCTTTAACACCTATCTACCTAAGGTCTCGTGATCTAGTTGACCCAACACCATTACAGGGATAAAGAGAAAAAGTCTGGGTGACAGAACAACTATGCAATTAATTAAAAAAATCGTTTGTTATTGAGTTCTTAAAGAATAAAAAGTTTTTGCATGCAAAAAATTTAATTGCAGCTTTTTAATTTTTGATCATGAGTGTGAGGTGTTGAAAGGTATTGTTGAATAAGGCATTACTTCATACCCCTTGTCATCCAAAAGAATATGAATGAAATTGGTGGAATGTCCCAAGTAATCTATGTTAAGTTTCTGCCATGCTTCTATTAAAACTGTTTCCTTTTCACTATTTGCAAAACTGATAGCTAAAAGCAGGTTGGTCTTTTTTATTGTCATTTTGCTTGTTTCCTTCTGCTTATGTTTGATCCTGAAGTTCAATACTACGGTTTGGAGTAGTTATATTCTTTATTTGCTTGATAACAAGCACAAGCTATGTGTGGGGTAGTTGAAAAGTGGGAATTTAGCTGTGTATGTGCATTATTGTCTATTGATTCAAGATATAATGTTATAAGTTTCCCCACTTTAGTGATTTATTGTGTTAATGTTAAGATTATCACTCACATGTGGTTCCATGCTTAAACAAGTGAAACATACTAAAGAAAAGACAAGTTCAGAAGACAAGGATCATAACACAACAAACGAGGAGTAAAATGGAGCTAGAACGAAGAATGTAAGCCTTGTTGAAGCTTTGTCCGGCCTTGCGTCTAGACTTACAGGACCAGAAAACTTTCATGAGCAAGTGCAGTATTTTCTGGATATGCATCCATACACATTACCGGAGTTGCACCGAAGAATGATTTCACGCGGACGGGACAGAAGTGTCCGGACATATAGATCCGGACACATGACCGGACGCAACGAAAAATGCAAATGCCTTGTTTTGTTAAATGAAAGGAACATATAAATAGAAGAAGTAGCAGTTGACTGAGAAAAGCTTGGTCAGACTAAATCAAACCCTGGTCGTAGAGCAGATCGGATTTGTCATCGGTTCCACATAGATTTAGTGGTGTCTTTCCTTATCTCTATTGTTAACTTTGTTTCCGATATGTCCTAGTAGTTAAATAGGATCTTGATTTACTATGGATCACTAGTTTAAGGTTCCACTTCCATTTGTGTTTATGATTAATTCTATAAAGATTGGTGTTTTATTCCTTGTCTAATTGTTATTATCTTGCAATCTGATCAATTGTTATATTTTACTAGTTTGGTTGTTTACAAGCGACGACTGCGACATTCAACAGACTACAAGAGTACTACCAATTAATCTAGAGATGGCAAATTTGTTTACATATTAGTTGACTATACACTAGATGAGAGCTTCAAGCTATTAGTTAATTATTAGATTCGTAATGACAGTTAGGATTTAGTAGTTGCTACTAAGAATCCATAATTTGGCAAAATTGGTTGTGGAATAATTTAGATCTAATGTTGCAATCTAGAATTAGGAAACACATAGGAAGGAGGATTGAAGAACTAGTGAGAAGTAGTAAACAGATATTCCATTGTGTAGGATCATTTCCAAGATCAACCTTTTACATTATTAATTTTATCTCATTAATTCCAGCAAACAAAACCCCCAATTTCTTGTTTTTGATTTCTAGACACCGCCTCCTCTGGTTCAATACTTAGGGAATACTCTAGGAAAGCTTGCTATAATCGACTAGTACACTTTCCGTTAGGTTTCTTTCCATCACCTGGAGATGCAACGGTTTGAGAGATGTTTGATATATAATGGTCTCGTAGTTGATAGTATTTCCTGAAGCAGTGATATTGCTCTTTATTGGTGACAAACCTTTCCGTTGCAAATTCAAACCTTCTCTGCACATCATATGGATTACTGGGTAACACAAGTGACCGATGGCAAATGTGGAAACTTCAGGAAGACTTGAGAGACTTCTCTTCTGCTCCCAAGTTAGTATTTGGTGATTTTAGTGTGATTATATATGGATAAGAAAAACAAGGTGGACACGATCGACACCGAGGTTGTATGACAGTTTTCAAAATTACTTAGGTGCTTGTCCTTTACAAGATCTGGGTTTCGTGGGTGACATCTTCACATATTCTAATCGACGCTGGGGAGAGTGGAATACTTGGAGATTTTATCGTTATCTGGCTAGCTCAGAGTCGATGGGCTTATTTCCTAACTCATAAAATATCCACCTAGGTTGGGATTGTTTTGGCCACCAGCCCATTAAGTTGGTTATTTACCCTTTGAAAAGATGAGGCTTTAAGATGTTCAAATTTGAGAATTTGTTGGGCTGATGACCCTGCATGCAGGCAACTGGTTCATCAAACGTGGAATAGTATGAAATGTAGAGGAGGTTAGATGGATATAGTCTTTTGGTGCGGTCATAAGCTCTAGGCTTGGGGTAGTAGGAAGCTGCAAATGGAAAATCTAGCAATGGTAGAGCTTAAATAGAAGATAGATAGGGCGGTGATGGACTCAAGCTCTTCTGATTTAGTAACTCAATAAAAGGCTTTAAAGCGGCAATTGGACTAGCTTCTTTTAAGGAGGAATCTAGATGGACATGAAGATCTCGACAACAACGACTAACAGAAGGTGATCGTAATACAAATTTCTTCTCCCCATGGTGCAAACTAAACAAAGGATTAATATGATCCACAAACTCATTGACAACCATGATATGAGGGTGTCTTCTTGGGAAGGGGTTGAAGAAGAGGCAAGAACCTATTTTTCTTAGCTATTCACTTCTACACGTCCTGAATCCAATCCCTACCTTTTCGCATGCGTTGAAGGTAAAGTATCACCGAATCACATCGTGAGCCTTGGTCAACCTTATACTCGGGAGGAGGTTCTAATTGTTTTGAAAGACATGCATCCCAATAAGCCAACTGGACCAAATGGTATTAATAGTGTATTTATAAAACCACTTTGGGATATTGTTGGAGCAGATTTAGTGGATACTGCCTTAAAGGTTCTGAACAGGGGGGAGATTCCCTCTATGGGTGAATGTTATGATGAATGTTCGACCCATATCTCTGTGTAATAATTTGTAGAGTTATCTCAAGAGTTTTGGTAAACCGTGTAAGGCCTATTATGTGTCGACGGTTATTTCTGATGACCAAGGAGCCTTTGTTCCTGGGCGCTTGATATTTGAAAACATTGTCACATCGTATAAATTCCTTCACATAATGAAAACTTTGTAGGCTTCCAATAGGCTATCATTTGCTTTGAAGCTTCATGTGGAAAAGGCATTTGATCGGTTGGTGTGGTCTTTTATCCTAACCGTTCTTCGGGGTATGGGATTAAATGAAAGATGAGTTTGAATAGTTCATAAGTGTATCACTTCCGTTTCTTAGCCTGTTTCAATTAATGGTTGCCTGGGAGGACTATGTTGCTCTGAACATGGGTTAAGACAAGAAGACCCTTTGTCGTCATTCTTGTTTGTCTATTGTATGGAGCCCATCTCTTCCAGCTTTTGTAACGCTCCAACTTCGGGTGTTATAAGAGGAATCACATCTATGGGATTAGGATTTGATGTTACTAATATCTTTTTCGCTGATGATTATGTGGTTTTTGGTTATGCTAATCATAAGTATGCCATCTGAATTAGAGGCCCGATTGATGATTTTTGTGAAGCTTCAGGTCAAAGTATTAATTTTGTCAAGTTAGGGCTCAAGTTTTCATCAGGTGTGCCTTCCAATATCCGTTAGGTTTTGACATGTTTAAACGTTTGAGAGTTGATGGATCAACGATTATATCTGGGGTTCCCAAGTTCAGTAGGGAAGAATCAAAAGGAAATTTTTTGTTACAACATAGACAAAGTGCACCAATGGGTTCAAAGTTGGAAAAGCTGGTATCACAAGCTGGTCGGGATCAATGTTGCAGGCAATCCCATCATACATCATGGGAGTTACACAGTTACCAAATTCCCTAATCCAAGAAATTTAGGGTATTATTTGTAGTTATTGATGGACAAGTTCCATAGCCAACTTGGGAACTTGCTGGCAAAGTTGGTCATCACTTTGTCAAAGTTTGGATGATGAATGTTTATGATTTCAAGATATGCGCTCATTTAATGAAGCCCTTCTAGCCCGACAGTGTTGAAGGGTTTTGCAGCAATCGAATGTGCTGGTTACAAGAGTCCTAAGAGCTAGGTATTTGGGGTAAATAATATGCTCAATGCACAACTAGGAGCATGGCCAAGTCCTGTAAGGAATTCAATGTATGGGTCCTTATACCTCCTACGAGAAAGTGTGAGAAGAGTCATCCATGATGGATAAAACATAAAGCCAACATATCATTGGCTTTTCGGTAAGAAGGGTGGGAAGCTATGAGAACGGAATCTACCTCAAATGGCTCGGGATAGTGATCGTGTCTTATGGATTATAAATCAAAATTATAGGAGCTGGACTTCTATAGCTCATGATGGATGGTGCTGGTGTGAGACCAAAAATGGTACTTTCTTAGTATAATTAGCATAGTATCTTGCATGTTCCCTTCACTCTTAATAGGAATCTCTTGTTCCAATAAGAATCATATGGGTTCAACAATGAAAAGGATAAGAAAATGTTCCTTACCGCACCGGATTTGCCTGTTTTCCTGGAAGGTGTTGCAAGAAATATACCTTGTTGTGCCCTGATTATGGATCAATTGAAGAATGACTTTTCCCATTGGTTCTCTCTTTGTGAAGGTTATGAGGGTATGAACAATGTCTTCATTCATTGCCTAGTTGTTAAAGAATGGTGGTCTATTACATGTATTCCCCACCCATTTATTATCCACAATGACAATGCATTATAGGACTAGATGCTCAAAACTCTATACTGAGTAGCATTCAACTGATGTTGCCAAAGTAGTTTTACTTCTTTGGAAGCTCTGGTTTGTTAGATGTCAATCTGACTATGGTAAATTTGATTCAATATCTAAGGGTATGGATTAGGCTCAATCTTACATTGAGACAACTTATTCTAGGCCAGTTTAGGATTTAAGTTTTAATGAAGATAATCAGGTATACCCTGCTGACGTGGAAAATGTCTATATGTTGATGGAAGTGTAATGGCAAATGCTTTTGGAATAAAGGCAATATGTCAAGATGAGGATGGTAAGCTCTTAGCGGCAAGTATCTCAAATGGGACAAATTCTTGGCCGCTTACAATGATTGAAGCTAAAGCTCTTCTCTCTGGCCTTCAGGTGGCACGAAAGGTAGAAGTGCAGTCTATTCATTTCTTCTTAAATTGTCTATCAAACATTAAGTTTCTAAAAGGCAAACGTGATGTGCTAATGGATGTAAAGCTAGTGATACAAGATGTTCTGTCTTCCATCCTCCTTTTTTGACAAGTATGTTGCTCATGTAGATAACTAACAACGTAGTAGCGCACACCTTAGCTAATATGGAAGGGAAGGTCGTGGGAGTCTGATCTAACAATTTCCCCGATTGTATCATGTTGCTCTTTGTGTTATAATGAAATGGTACGAGGTTTTCGTTCAAACAAAGACCAAACTAGTTTCATGAGTTATTTTAAAAGAATTTATCTGAACTTGTAAATTTTATCTAATTTTTTTCATATATTCTTATTAATGAAAGTGTTTAACTAAATCAAAATTTGAGTTTAAATCAATCCAGTTATGAGTTAAGGTAATTCTAACTTATAATTCAAATAGATGTGTAGTTGTAAATTAAGATCAATATAATTCCAAATTCAATTGAATCCAATTGTGTGAATCCAATATCCAATTAAGAATTCGGTTGTAGTTATATATTTAAATTTTAGTAATCCAATGTATTACGTGTGTTGTGACCCAGTTTTTTTTTTATATTTTGTTTCCGATGCGCAAAGGGAGGTTATGACATTCCGATCTTATATTTGTGAGCTTATGACATTTTATGGTCATTTATATTGGCTTTATGGAAGGAGGGTTAGAAATGACTTTGTTAAGTCAAGATCTTTTAGTTTTGATGATAGCAAACCTGTGTTGTTTATCTAATATGTTTCTTTGAGCTTTGAAATTCAGATAAACAATAGAGGAGTGGCTTAGCACGCAAGGTTGCAAGCGCACTCCGTTCATGACATGTGCCCAACCAGTCGGGAACCTGTCTTGAAGAGCTTCTGATAGAATTCTAGTACACACAAGAAGTCAAGCACCACACGGCCATATCTCTCATGCATCATACATAATACAAGGACAAAATACCTCAAGAAGTTCGACAAACTCATGCAGGCTTTTACATCCACACAAGCAACCAGCTCACGACCAAAGCATAGTTCATTAATGTGCAAGATAACAAGATAAGTCAGGGCCATTAAGAAGCATTCATTATGTAGCCATAATGAAGTCTAAGAGAGCATTTATTAGCATTAATTAAGCAGACAAGATCAGGCAAGTGGAGAATGCTTGTGGTGACCGACCACTTGAGTACCTGCCGCCGACGTATCTAATCACAAGGCAACACGTGTCTTGACGGTTATAGATCAAGCTGAAGATTAACCTACATTCGAGCGTGGCTATTTTACTAGGGGATGGAGAAGCTAAAGACTCCTAGAGTCTAGGAGATCATCGGTTGTTAGTTATATCTTAACTAACATGTATAAATACGAGTATAATGTCCTATGAAACATAGCTTGGCAAAAAGATAAAAAGAGTGAGATAACGAAAGCAAGTGTGAGTCAGACTAAAGTGTGTGTAAGTACTAGGGAGCTGGTGAGCTGGATAAGACTGGGTCTGAGAGTTAATACTTCGTGTATTTGATAGACTGATCAACTAGGGAATGGTTGGGAACTGTAGGCCGACTGTCAGGAGAGGGTAGAGGAGTTAGGGATAAAAGTCCTAAACGGTCCCAGAGTCCTTAGGTAGGGCGAGAAAGATTGAGTGAATTTCTGTGTGTAAATTCTCAATAAAAAAGGAGTTTTCAGTTTGAGTTTATTAAGTGCTTTCCTCAACTATCAAAGAGTCCACATAGGACAATGATACGTCCACGATCGATCGGGGACGCATCAGGAGCACCAATCAGTTTCAATTGGTATAAGAGCAGGTTTTTCTAGAAAGCTAACTACTTTGGAAGACAATCGAAGTGTCTCATTCAAACCTACTGGCGTTAGAAGAAGGTTCTACACAGGATATTACATTGTGCATTACTACCTGAGTAGTACTCTAAGGTGACCTCAACTAAAACAGCCAAGGAGATCTGTAAAACTCTCGAAGTTACCAATGAAGGAAATGATGAGATCAAGAACACTCGCATTGAACTGCTGCTTACTCACAGGGAGCAATTCAAGAAGGAAGAGAAGAAGAGCATCTCTGAAATGCATACTAGGTTCACCAAGCTGATCAACGAAATGATCGTGCTAGGAAGAAATATCTCAAATAAAGATCAAATTTGGAAATCCTCAGATCACTTCCTGTATCTTTTGACAGCAAAGTCAATGTCATGCAAGAAGTCCATCATCTCTCTAAGATGTCTCTGGTAGACATGCTAGGATCCTTAATGGCGTTTGAGCTAAAATTACAACAAAGAATCTTAGAAAGCTCAACAAGGGAGAGAGGAAAAGGCATAGCTCTTCTGGTAGCTGAGAATGAAAAATCCGAGTCAGAGGAAGACAATGATGAGATGGTCCTCTATGCTAAGAGGTACTTTAAAAAGTTCATAATAAACAACATGAGAAAAGGCAAGGAGCCCAAGGAGTCTAACGATCATCAAAGGAAGAACAATGACAAGTGCTTTGGGTGTTCAAAACGTGGGCACCACATCAAAGAATATCCTTATCGACCCTGAAAGGACAATGACAAGATCAGGAAACCTGTCCGAAGATCGTTCAACAAAGGACCAAGGAAAGAAGTCTTCGTTGTTGCATGGGGGACTCAGAACTAAGTGACAATAATCAAACCTCGGACAGCGAACTCTCAAGAGATGAAAAGGCTCACCTGTGCCTTGAAGAAGTTTGCCTGATGGCCCGAGACAAGGAAATGTCAGAATCAGAGATGGAAGAGGAATAAAACAAGGTAAACTACTCTTGACTTAAAAAGAAAATTCAAAAAGCTGAACTTCTAGGACTCATAAAGTTTTCTCTCATATTAGTTGATCAACTAGAGGCATTGGAAAATGAAAAAAAGAACTCTTAGAGGAAAATGAAAAACTAGAGAAAAATTCAGACAAGGATAAGGTAGTGAATCTCACAAATGCACTCAAGAAACTGCAAACCGACTATAGTGAAATTCTTGTTGTCCATGAAAAAATGAAGTTAGGAAAATAACCTGAAATCGATGAATTGATTGTTGCTCTTAACATAAAGGAAAAAGAACTAGCGTCCATCAAAGAAAAACATGTAAAACTAGAAACTGATGCTAGGACACCCGTGTGGAAAAACAAACAACCGGTCAGGTACCAATCGGGAACCAGTCGTAGAGGTGTTTGCTAACTGTGCAGACAACCCAGTCACCATGAAGCCAAATGCTATAGAACAAGAATTATGAGGCATTGGCAGCTCAGGAAAATAGGACTAAAATGGGTAGTTAAGAGTGATCTTAGAACAATGTCTGTTGGTGGAAATGGGTCCAAACTTTCTAGGGGCTCTAACCCCACACTACTAACTTGTTAAGCGCAGAATCGAGTGGGAAGGGACCCCTGCTGGTACATTGACAGTGGGTGCTCTAAAAATATGATAGGAGATAAGTGGAAATTCTTCTCACTCAAACCAGGAAACCAAGGAACCGTTTCCTTTGGCGACAACAAAAAGGGAAAAATCATCGGTGTAGGTAAGGTAGGTTTTACTTCAGACTATTTCATTGATAATGTCAATTTAGTTAATGGTTTGAAATTCAACTTGCTCAGTGTATCTCAAATTTGTGACGAAAGGCAACTCAGTCCACTTCTATTCTACACATTGTAGCATAGTGAATGAGTGACGGAAAGGAGTTGTTAAGGGGTAAAAGATGAAAAATGTATATGTAACTAGTCTGGAGGATATTGACAATCTAAATCTTCCATGTTTTACAACATCAATATATGACTCCATACTATGGCACAAAAGACTAGGCATGTTAGTATATCCTGGCTAAGAAAACTAGTCAAGAAACAGTTGGTAAGAGGTCTCCCTGAGATTAAGAAATCTGAGACCAATCTTTGTGATGTGTGTGTAAGAAGCAAACAAACTAAGACTTCTTTCAAATCAAATAACATGGTAAGTACATCCAAGCCACTTGAACTACTTCATATGGACTTATGTGGACCAATGAGAATCACAAGTTTTGAAGGAAATTGGTATGTGTTTGTGATTGTTGATGACTACTCACGATTTGTATGGAAAATCTTTATTGCTTCCAAAGATGAAGTCTTTGAGAAATGTCAAGCCTTTGCTGGAAAAATCCAAGTACAACTCAACCTTAAAATCAAGGCCCTTTGGTCTGATCATGGGCTAGAGTTTGAAAAATCAACAATTCATGGAAATGTGTAAACAACATGGAATCAATCACACATATTAAGCACCTAGAATCTTATAACCCAAGGTTGAGGTCAGAATTTTCTTTGCATTTTATTCCGTCGCAAGTTAATGGTGTGGGTTATTTAATCCTTCAGGACATGGGAGTCCTTTTGATTAAAGACAAGGACGAAGGAGTCATTTCCCCCTTTCTAATTCTATTTCTGGTGAGAATAACCCCTTATTATTTTATTTCCTCTCCTCTTAATGATTCCTTTCCTTAATCACGTTCTCACGTCAGTCATTCCTTTTTCCCTCACTGCTCAGTTTTGGAAACCGTCGCGACGCTCCTCTTCTCTTCTCTCTCTCCTCTCCTCTCAACCTTCCTCATCTTCTTCAACGTTCTGTCAAGACTACGTGTGTTGTGCTACTCTGCTGGTGAATCCTGCTGTTGTCTTGCTGTCTCCATTGCAATCAGGTTGGTCTTGTGGTTATCGATTGCAATTCAGTTTTGGGGTTAGGTTTTGGGCACTCTTTTAATCCCTAATTGTTCTTTGTAATCTGGTTGTAATCAGCGTTAGTTCTCGTGTTTCTACCAATTTCTTCGGCGGTTGGCTTTCTCTGCATTCCGGGGTCGAATTCAGGTATGGATTGTGGGTTTGTTTGCGTTGGCAGTTTCGGATTTGAGATTAGGTTCTGATTTCGGTTTGTTCTTCGGTTGTTCGTTGATTGCATTTGTTCAGAGTTTGGGGATTGCATTTCTGGTCTGCGTTTTGGTGACTGCTTTGATTCGGGCTCTGCTGTTCAGTTGGGATTCGTCTGCTAATTAATTGAGGTAGGTGGCTGATGGATTCAATTAGTATGTTCAGCCTTGGGGAGTTTCGTTCCGGTTCTGAATTTTGATTGCATTCTATCTTTTTGTGGTGGTTGCGAACTGTCTGTTTAATGTCATTTTGACGCCTACAAACCCCAAGGTTGTTTTCTACAAACATATAATGTTTTGATGTGGTTTTGGTGCTTCTGTTCGTGTGAAAATAGCTTCTGTAAACTGAGTTTTTGGCGCGTCCGAACTTCCATCCGAACTTGGAAGTTCGGACACGCTCTGTTGCGCCTGTGTTTTTCTGAGGTTTTAACCGTGTCCGGACTTCCGTCCGAGCTTCAATGTTCGGACAGGTGCGAGGACGAGTCCGACTTACAAGTCTCGTATGGTGTCCGAACTTGTAAGTCCGGACATAAGTTCGGACACACCATTCTGCTTCTTCTGATTTTGGTTCGACATGTGTCCGAACTTTGACACTCGGACACATGTTCGGACATTACGCGTGTTTGAATTCCGTAAACCGTCCGAACATCCGTCCGAGTTTCGATGTTCGGACACCCTTCTGTCTCTACTTCTGTTTTAAGTTCGACTTGCGTCCGAACGTTGATGTCCGGACACAAGTTCGGACATGGCACTGTTTTGACCTTAACTTGCTCGTTTGAGCTCCGTTTTGCATTCCGTTTGCGGGGTTGGATTCCCCTTCTGATTTCCAAGCTATCTATGTGCTTTCTGGTGCCATTGGTGCATGCACGCTTAACTATATTTAAGCTTCTGTTTTGGGACCTAGTTATCTCTGTATCTGAACCTTTGGAAGGCTGGTTTAGCTGTCCCGTAGCGCGCTATGTAGGATATCCTTTTGTTTCATGGGTGATGTTCCCCATTCTGTTCACAGGTGTTCCACCTGTTCTGTTTACGAGTGAGGTTTCCTCGTTCTGTTCACGAGTTGTTTACTCGTTCTGTCTGTATGCTGTGATCAACTAGGGCCCCCTTCTGTTTCTGCTTAAGTTGTTTGAACTCTGTTTGGTCCCTTGTGTGTGGACTTCCGCTTCTGATTTCTGTTAAGGGTTATGGCTTTCCTTCTGTATACTTCTGATTTGATAACATTCTATAAATGTTTTGAGCATGCTGGTTGATGAAGTTGGTCATCTACTGGGCATAGTTGTTTGCTCATCCCCTACTTTATCTAACATTAAAGATTGATCAATGAGGATCTCTTTGCTCAGCTTTGAAGATGGCTTTTGATTTGTTTAGTTCTTTTTAGACTTCTGCGCTTGATATTTGTGGCCTTTGGGCTTCTGATGTTAGCTTCCGCTTTTGGTTACTTTGAGGATTTTGTTTTACATTTGGTTTCTCCAACACTTTGTCAATACTTATTTAGGTTAAGTATTCCGTTTTGGGCCTTTACTCTGTTTATTTATGCGTTAGTTAGAGCCTTGCGTTATTAAGTAATAATACGCGGCGTGTAATACCCCTAACACCTAGGCCAGTGTTTGGGGGTGTTACATTTAGTGGTATCAGAGCTCTAGGTTTCTAATCTACTGGGATTTTAAGTTAACCAGTCAGTCAGAAGCGTCAGTGCTAGTGTCTGAGTCTAATTGCCTGCTGTTGGACTTTCAGAATGCCGCCAAGAAGAGCTCCCGGAAATGTTGCTGATGCTGTTCAGCAGTTTATGACGCAGCTCATGCAGACGATGGCTGCAGGGGGTAGACCAGTTGGAGGAGGACCAGTTGGCGGACCAGGCCCAGCTGGGGCTGAGGCGGGAGGCCGGAATGTGAAGGCGCTTCTGGAGTTTATGAAGCTGAAGCCTCCGTCCTTCGATGGGGCAGGAGACCCCCAGGAGGCCAGTCATTGGTTGACTGAGCTGGAGGACTTGCTTCGAGTTATGGGCTCAGAGGAGGAGCAGAAGGTGGACTTTGCTACCTTCATGTTCAAGGCCGAAGCCAAGGAGTGTGGAGGTCAGTTATGGGGAAGTTCCACAGCCTTGGACTTGGGACCAGTTTACCGGGGAGTTTAATAAGCAGTTCTACCCTGAGTCTATAAGGACCAGCGCATCCTGGAGTATAATCGACTTCTCCAGGGCCGGGACATGAGCGTGGAGGAGTATGTCAGGAAGTTCATTAGTTTGTCCAAGTTTGCACCTGAGCCGGACGAGCATAGGAAGGCAAGGAAGTTCGAGAGCGGTCTGAGGCCCGACATCCGCTCTGCTGTGACGCCTCTGTCACAAGACTTTCAGGGACGTTGCTGATGTTGCCCTATTGGTGGAGGCTGATTTGAGAGGTCGCCAGTCTGGAGGGAAGGACCAGAAGAGGAAGCAGAGGTCCGACGAGAGCGATAGGAGGGATCAGTCTGCTTCTCAGAAGAAGCAGTCTACTGGAGACCGAGCTGGGGACCGCCAGGGTTCGAGAGATAGAGGTGGTTCGTCTTCGTCATCTTCCGCTCCGAAGTGCCAGGTCTGTGGCAAGTTCCACCAGGCCGGGACTGCTACAGGAAGTCTGGAGCCTGCTTCAAGTGTGGATCCTTGGAGCATAGGATAGCTGACTGCCCTCAGGCCGAGAGGAGCAGAGGTAGCTCTGGAGGTAGAGCTGGTGAGTCTGCCTCAGGGTCCAGAGATCGAGATCGGGCTGAGCAGAAGAAGCCTCAGGGCCAGGCCAGAGTGTACGCGATGGCTGGAGAGAGGGACCGATCTACTGACAGAGTTGTCACAGGTATTCTCCAGTGTCCTCTCGATCTGTTTTCTGTTTGTTTGACTCTGGAGCCACCCACTCTTTTGTTTCTGCTGAGTTGGTGGGTGAGCTTGGTTTGCCTGTTGTGCCCTTGGATGTTGAGTTGTGTGTGCATAGTCCATTAGTTAGGGACTCTTCTATGCTTTTGAATTCTGTCTGTAAAGCTAGTCCTCTGTTAGTCAGAGATAGGACTCTGTATGCTAACCTCATTCGGATGGAGATGACAAATTTTGATGTGGGTATGGATTGGCTTGCTTCCCACCATGCCCATATTGATTGTGCTGCATCGAGGGTTACTTTTGAGGAGCCAGGTCAGCCCCGCCTAGTTGTAGTAGGGAATGAAATCCCGTGCTCGCCGCCAGTCATCTCAGCTATACAGGCGTTTCGCCATTTGAGGAAAGGATGTCAGGGATTTCTGTGCTACATCCCTGAGGTTCGCAAGGATGCGAAGTTAGAGGACATTCCAGTGGTCAGAGACTTTCTCGACGTGTTTCAGGACGATGTGTCGGGGCTTCCCCCGGTCAGAGAGGTGGAGTTCTCGATCGAGCTCGCACCTGAGACTCAGCCGATTTCTAAGGCCCCATACCGGATGGCGCCTGCTGAGCTTAAGGAGTTGAAGGTC
Source organism: Limonium bicolor (assembly GCA_023374045.1). Lineage (NCBI taxonomy): Eukaryota > Viridiplantae > Streptophyta > Magnoliopsida > Caryophyllales > Plumbaginaceae > Limonium > Limonium bicolor. The sequence goes on along the minus strand of CM041777.1, from coordinate 226,807,629 downwards.
TAGTTGCAGGAGCTGTTGGATAAGGGCTTTATTCACCCGAGTGTGTCGCCTTGGGGTGCGCCAGTGTTGTTTGTTAAGAAGAAGGACGGTAGCATGCGTTTATGCATTGACTACAGGGAGCTCAATAAGGTTACCATCAAGAATAGGTATCCTCTCCCGCGGATGACTTGTTTGATTAGCTAGCTGGAGCTAAGGTGTTTTCGAAGATCGATCTGAGGTCCGGTTATCATCAGCTTAGGATTAAGGCAGACGACGTGCCTAAGTCCGCTATCAGGACTCGCTATGGACACTACGAGTTCCTAGTGATGCCATTCGGTCTGACGAATGCACCTTCTGTATTTATGGATATGATGAACCGGGTGTTCAAGCCATTTCTAGACCAGTTCGTGGTGGTGTTTATTGATGACATCTTGGTGTATTCCAAGAGTGCTGAGGAGCACGAGGAGCATTTGAGGACTGTTCTTCAGACTCTGAGGGAGAAGGAGCTGTATGCGAAGCTGAAGAGTGTGAATTCTGGTTGGACCAGGTAGTATTCTTGGGACACGTAGTCTCCAAGGATGGTATCTCCGTGGACCCGGAGAAGATTAGGGCGATTACTGAGTGGGCCAGGCCCACTAATGTCGGTGAGATCCGTAGCTTCCTTGGACTAGCAGGCTACTATCGTAAGTTTGTGGAGGGCTTCTCCAAGCTAGTAATCTCTTTGACTCGTCTGCTGCAGAAGGATGTGAAGTTTGAGTGGAGTGAGGCCTGTGAGCAGTGTTTCCAGGAGCTGAAGAAGAGGTTGACTACCGCACCGATTCTGACCCTTCCGGAGGGTACTGACGGACTGGAGGTTTTCTGTGATGCGTCTTATAAGGGACTTGGCTGTGTTCTGATGCAGCATGGGAAGGTGGTTGCATATGGCTCTCGTCAGTTGAAGCCATACGAGAAGAACTATCCGACCCACAATGGAGTTGGCTGCTGTGGTTTTTGCGTTAAAGATTTGGAGGCACTATCTTTATGGAGCTGCATGTAAGGTGTACACGGACCACAAGAGCCTCAAGTACTTGTTCATGAAAAAAAACTTGAACTTGAGGCAGAGGAGGTGGCTAGAGCTGCTACATGATTATGATTTGGAGTCTCTACCATCCGGGTAGAGCGAATGTTGTTGCTGATGCGCTCAGTAGGAGGGGCCGTCGGGAGCTGTTTGCGCTCTGTCTGGTGTGCAGAGGTCTGCTCTTGAGTTACAGCGTATGGGTATCTGGGTCGTTCGTCCAGAGAGGTCAGGGATGTTGGCAGCGTTGCAGGTTCAGCCTACCTTGATCGACCGATCAAGGCCATTCAGGAGCTCGACGCCGAGTTGAGTAAGATCAGAGAGGGGCTATCTACCGGTCAGGAGTCGGAGTTTCGGGTTTCAGAGGATGGCTGTCTGAGATTCAGAAACCGTGTCTGTGTGCCTGCAGATGATGCTTTGAGGCGAGAGATCATGTAGGAGGCTCATGGAGCTCCGTACTCGGTACACCCAGGAGGTGTGAAGATGTACCGAGACCTTCGAGAGACATTCTGGTGGAGCAATATGAAAAGGGATATTTCTGATTTTGTATCCAGATGTCGGACCTGTCACCAGGTCAAGGCAGAGCATCAGAGACCAGCGGGTCTGCTTCAGCCCCTTCCCGTCCCGGAGTGGAAATGGGAGAGTGTCGGTATGGACTTCGTCATGGGGCTGCCTAAAACCCCAAGGGGATTTGACGCAGTGTGGGTGATTGTGGATAGACTCACGAAGAGTGCCCATTTCTTGCCGGTCAGGAAGACCTTCATTTTGCATCGCCTAGCGCAGTTGTTTATGGATGAGATTGTGCGTTTGCATGGGGTTCCAGCTTCGATTGTGTCTGACAGAGATCCGCACTTCGTATCCAGATTCTGATAGAGTTTGCATCAGGCTATGGGGATGAAGTTGTCTTTCAGTTCGGCTTATCATCCTCAGTCGGATGGGCAGACAGAGAGGATGAATCAGGTTCTGGAGGACATACTTAGAGCGTGTGTGCTCGACTTTGGAGGCAGCTGGGATCAGCACGTTGCTTTGATTGAGTTTGCATATAATAACAGTTTTCAAACCAGCATCGGGATGGCCCCGTTCGAGGCCTTGTATGGTAGGAGGTGCAGATCACCCATCTGTTGGGATGATCTGAAGGAAAGATCCGTGATCGGTCCGAACTTGGTTGAGGATGCTGTGGGTAAGATACAGACTATCAGGGAGCGTTTGCTTGTGGCTCAGAGTCGTCAGAAGAGCTACGCCGATCAGAGGAGACGACCTCTAGAGTTTGAGGTGGGCGATCATGTGTATCTAAAGGTTTCTACGGTTTGAGGAGTTGTCCGGTTTGGGAAGAGAGGCAAGCTTAGCCCTCGCTTTGTGGGTCCTTTTGAGGTCCTGGAGAGGATCGGACCAGTTGCCTACCGGTTAGCATTGCCACCGTCGTTGGCTGGAGTTCACAGTGTATTTCATGTTTCCATGTTGAGGAAATATGTTCCGGACCCGTCTCATGTGATAGAGTTCGGTCCACTTTAGCTTAGGGAGGACTTCACGTTTGAAGCAGCTCCTTCGAGGATTCTAGCTCGAGATGTTCGTAAGCTCAGGAGTAAGACCATGCCTTTGGTCAAGGTTCAATGGTCGGGTCAGTCTGAAGAGGAAGCGACCTGGGAGGTCGAGAACGAAGTGCGTTCTAAGTTTCCCGTCCTCTTCGAGCAGTAGGTATGTTTAATTTCGAGGACGAAATTCTTTTAAGGGGGAGGAGATGTTATAACCCAAGGTTGAGGTCAGAATTTTCTTGGCATTTTATTCCGTCGCAAGTTAATGGTGTAGGTTGTTTAATCCGTCAGGACATGGGAGTCCTTTTGATTAAAGATGAGGACGAAGGAGTCATTTCCCCTTTCTTATTCTATTTCTGGTGAGAATAACCCCTTATTATTTTATTTACTCTTCTCTTAATGATTCCTTTCCTTAATCACGTTCTCACGTCAGTCATTCCTTTTTCCCTCACTGCTCAGTTTTGGAAACCGTCGCGACGCTCCTCTTCTCTTTCTTCTCTCTCTCTCGCTCTTAACCTTCCTGATCTTCTTCAACGATCTGTCAAGACTACGTGTGTTGTGCTACTCTGCTGGTGAGTCCTGCTGTTGTCTTGCTGTCTCCATTGCAATCAGATTGGTCTTGTGGTTATCGTTTGCAATTCAGTTTTAGGGTTAGGTTTTGGGCACTCTTTCAATCCCTAATTGTTCTTTGTAATCTGGTTGCAATCAGCGGTTCTCACGTTTCTACCAATTTCTTCGGCGGTTGGCTTCTCTGCATTTTGGGGTCGAATTCAGGTATGGATTGTGGGTTCGTTTGCGTTGGCAGTTTCGGATTTGAGATTAGGTTCTAATTTCGGTTTGTTCTTCGGTCTGTTCGTTGATTGCGTTTGTTCAGAGTTTGGGGATTGCATTTCCGGTCTGCGTTTTGGTGACTGCTTTGATTCGGGCTCTGCTGTTCAGTTGGGATTTGTTCTGCTAATTAATCGAGGTGGTGGGATGGATTCAATTAGTATGTTCTGCCTTGGGGAGTTTCGTTCCGGTTCAGAATTTGATAGTGTTCTGTCTTTTTGTGGTGGTTGTGAACTATTGTTAATGTCATTTTGACGTCTACAAACCCCCAAGGTTGTTTTCTGCAAACATATAATGTTTTGATGTGGTTTTGGTGCTTCCGTTCGTGTGAAAATCGCTTCTGTAAACTGAGTTTTCGGCGCGTCCGAACTTCCGTCCAAACTTGGAAGTTCGGACATGCTCTGTTGCGCCTGTGTTTTTCTGAGGTTTTAACCGTGTCCGGACTTCCGTTCGAGCTTCGATGTTCGGACGGGGTGCGAGGACGATTCCGACTTACAAGTCTCGTATGGTGTCCGAACTTGTAAGTCCGGACATAAGTTCGGACACACCATTCTGCTTCTTCTGATTTTGGTTTGACATGTGTCTGAACTTTGACACTCAGACACACGTTCGGACATTACACGTGTTTGAATTCCGTAAACCGTCCGAACATCCGTCCGAGTTTTGATGTACGGACACCCTTCTGTCTCTACTTCTGTTTTAAGTTCAACTTGCGTCCGAACGTTGATGTCCGGACACAAGTTCGGACATGGCACTGTTTTGACCTTAACTTGCTCAGTTGAGCTCCGTTTTGACTTCCGTTTGCGGGGTTGGATTCCGTTCTGATTTCCAAGCTATATATGTGCTTTCTGGTGCCATTGGTGCACGTACGCTTAACTGTATTTAAGCTTCTATTTTGGGACCTAGTTATCTCTGTATCTGAACCTTTGGATGGCTGGTTTAGCTGTCCCGTAGCGCGCTATGTAGGATATCCTTCTGTTTCACGGGTGATGTTCCTCATTCTGTTCACAGGTGTTCCACCTGTTCCGTTTACGAGTGAGGTTTCCTCGTTCTGTTCACGAGTTGTTTACTCGTTCTGTCTGTATGCTGTGATCAACTAGGGCCCCCTTCTGTTTCTGCTTATGTTGTTTGAACTCTGTTTGGTCCCTTGTGTGTGGACTTCCGCTTCTGATTTCTGTTAAGGGTTATGGCTTTCCTTCTGTCTACTTCTGATTTGATAACATTCTATAAATGTTTTGAGCATGATGGTTGACGAAGTTGGTCATCTACTGGGCATAGTTGTTTGCTCATTCCCCTACTTTATCTAACATTGCAGATTGATCAGCGAGGATCTCTTTGCTCAGCTTTGAAGATGGCTTTTGATTTGTTTAGTTCTTTTTAGACTTTTGCGCTTGATATTTGTGGCCTTTGGGCTTCTAATGTTAGCTTCCGCTTTTGGTTACTTTGAGGATTTTGTTTTACATTTGGTTTCTCCAACACTTTGTCAATACTTATTTAGTTAAGTATTCCGTTTTGGGCCTTTACTCTGTTTATTTATGCGCGTTAGTTAGAGCCTTGCGTTATTAAGTAATAATACGCGACGTGTAATACCCCTAACACCTAGGCCAGTGTTTGGGGGTGTTACATAGAACACCTCAGTAAAATGGGGTAGTTGAGCGTAAGGACATAACATTACAAGAGGTAGCTAGATCCATGCTTTTGGGGAGAAGTCTTCCTCAAGTCTTATGGGATGAATCTGTAGCAACTGCTTGTTACATCATCAATAAAACGCTCATACAACCAATCCTCAACAAAACACCGTATGAGCTGATCAAGAGGAGAAAACTAAGCATAAGTCAATTCAGAATCTTTGGTTGTAAGTGTTATGTCCATAACAATAAAAGAATTCCCTAGGAAAGTGCGATGCCCAGAGTGATTTGGCCATCTTCCGTGGGTACTCAGAAAGAAGTCAGGCATACAAAATCTACAACAAAAGGACTTTAAAAAGTAGAAGAGAGTGTGCATGTGGTCTTTGATGAGGCTGAAATCCATAAGATCAAAGAACCTGAAGAAGACGAAGCTTTTGGATTTGATCTAGCTGGACAAGATCACACAAACAATCCCAAAGATGAATCACCAGCTAAGGAAAACTTGCCCGACAGGTTAGCAACTTAAGGAGGAATTGTGAGAGGAGACTATAGTTTATGGTGATGATGGTGTCTGGATCTGAGATGGCTGAGGTGAGAAGGTGAGGGAGTTAGATAAAGAATAGAGGGCAAGGAATAAGATTAATCTGAGAAGGATGTATGAGTGGAATGAGGGTACATAAAGGAAAGGAGGTCTCATTGAATAGAATTTCCCTAGAGGTGTAGATTTTCTTGGTGAGCATATCTAGGCATAGATAACCATTATAACCAGGGGCATAACCAATGAAATTACAACATGTGGATTTGTAGTTTAGTTTGTTTGAGTTTTAAGATCTCATGTTTGGCCGATACTCTCAGCCAAAAACTTTGAGGTGAGAGTAGTTGGGAATGGACTTGAAGAGAGTTTCAAAAGGACGTTTATTTGAGAGAATAGATGTTGGTTTTGGTGCATTAGGTATATTGAGGTATGAAAGGCCCATTCCCAAAATTCTAGGGGTAGAGAAGTCTGAGTTATGAGTGATAACCCTTTATCGACAATCTATCTTTGCCTTGTCTCAACAGAGCATTATGTTGATGAGAGTATGGGCATGTAATGCGTAGAGAAATTCCATTATGGACATAGAAGAGGCTTTAAGGGTTTAAATTTTGTAGCTCCATCAACCTGAATAATTTGGACAAAAGCATGGAAATAATTACCCACAAGATTAAGAAATGTAGGGAACACCTGGGCCACTTCAGATTTAGTTGATAAGAAAAAATCCAGATGAACTTGCTAAAGTCATCAACAACAGGGAGATAATATCTTTTTCCTGTGTGAGATAAGATGTGAGAGGGACCCCAAACATCAAGATATAACAACTCAAAGGGTTTTGTAGAAACAGGGTCAGTAGAGGGTGGGGGAGAGCCTGCATTTTGCCCATATGGTATCCTTTACAGCTAGTGTAATCAAAAGTCTTAGTAGAAACAGGTAGATTATAGTGTTTGATAGTTAGACTAGTGACCCTAGAAGAGTGGTGTCCGGTTCCAAACCTGAGCACTGGTTCTTTCAGCAAAATTGGTCTGAACAGCAGCAGGCTTGAACTTGGATCTGATATTTGAAAACTAGTATAGACTCGGATCAACCCCTTCTTTGAGTAGAATTTTCCCCTTGTCAGACCCTTAATAACAAAGAAATTGGGAAAAATCCAATGGAAACATTATTATCTGAAGTGAGTTATCTCACTGAATGCAGATTCTTAGTCAAATGAGGCACATATAAGAGGTTAGGTAAAGAGAAATAACTAGAGGGCATGGGTAGAAGACCACTTCCTTGAGCTTTAACGGGGAGAGAGCTGCCATTACCAAAGCTGATTTCATCTGTTCCTGAGTGAGGTTGATAGTCTAGACTGAGATTAGAGAAATCATGAGTAAAATAGTGAGTAGCACAACTGTCAGGATACCAAGGATGATAAGAGGTAGTGACATTCACGCTAAACTTAGGAGAGGTAGTGGCCTGATAACCATGGTAAACTTGTAAAACATGATAGAGCAGAGTAACCAAATTTGCCACAAACTTGACACTGAACCCTGGGGTCAATTTTGCCAGCAAGATTTTGGCTCTAATTTTGATAACCTCCCATGTTAGAATATCTACCTCCCCCACGATCATATGAATTTCGTATGTTTGATCTGCCTCCTCTATTGTTTTTCCCTCTGTAATAACCCCTTGTATAATGAGATGAACCTTACCGGTTTTGGCCAGATTGTGTGATATTAGTAGCCATTTGATTTGTGAGCTAAGTGAGACTCAAAAGTGAGTAATTGACCATGGAGAGCTTCAGGAGTGATAAAAACTTTTTTAGCATCATATCTGTTTTGACAGAATCAAAGTCTAGGGGTAAACCACTTATTAAGCAACTAAAAAAGTATATGTCAGTCATGGGAGCACCAGTAGAGGCTAAGGAGTTGGACAATTATCTAGCTCTATTAAAATATGAGGTTATGTTGTATGCTCCCTTTTAAATTCTCATTAACAGACTGCAAAGAAGCATAATTCTAGATGTAATTTGGGCAGAGAACATACTTTCCACGGTTTTCCATGTAACACCAGTAGAAGTAGTCAAATATGCAATAAGTAGAGACATGATTAGCTGATCTGTTTGCTTCCACAAGGTGTAATCTAGATTTACTTGACCGTTTACATTTTCAGGAGAGGCTGGCTTGGATCCATCTATCCAGCCATATAAGTCATAGCCATGAAGGTATGACTCAAGTTGCACTCGCCAAATTGCGAAGTTGTCAGAGGCCAGTTTATTGATGCTTAAAGAAGGGGAAAGAAAGGAGGTGACAGAGATGGAGGTTCCGGTTGTGGAGTTTATCACTCCAACATTTCCTCGAGAACTGGATGAGCTTGATGAAGTCATGGTAGCCGCAGATGAAGGAAGAGAAGATAGAGAAAGGAGAAGGAAGCATACGGAAGAAGAAAAAGAAAGAAAATGCAGAAGAAACATGCTAGAGCTCTGATACCATATTGAGTAAAATAAGCGAATCCCGAGAGAATGTTTTTCGCTGTTTCATTGAATATGTGTGTCGGCTACAATGTTTATAAGTGTAAATACCGAGTGAGTATTGTTCTTTCAATAACAAGTATCTGTCTAATGTTAAAGTGGGATACTTATGAGTTCTTATTTATTTTGCGGCCCATGTGGTGTATACGGTCCATTGAGTAAGTTCCCCAATAGCAAAAATGATCTCCTCACTTCATCGTCTAAGATCAGCTTTATCTTTTTCATTTCCCTTGTTGTTGGCTTTAGTTTGGTTTGTTTTCCCCGTATAGAATTACCATATTATGCTACACTTTCCCTCGGATGACAATGCTCTAGATGTACTAGAAAATTATAAAGCAATTGTATCTAGTAAAGGTAAACTACAATCTATTGTATGAAAATTTTACCAATATAACTTTTTTTGTTGAACTCTATCAACGTAAATAGTATATGGACACATTGATGAGCCATTATAAATTTACATGAAGTTGCAAACAAGTTTGTATTATATATACTACTATACACAAATGTTTACGGGCCCCATTTTGGGTTAAACCTCACCCCAGACTGTGACATGTGAAAAAAGAAATGTACTAGTCAAACTTTATTGTCCCATATGTTAATTCTTAATGTCGCCTCCGCAAGGCACCAAAAAACTTAAACTCATACCCCATTTGTAACGTTATGATAGATAACTTAGACGGTCTATCATATAAGATATTTATTGAATATCATAATATCATTTTTATTTATTTAGGCTCCGTTTAATGGAGATTACTAAAAAGTAGGTAGATTATACTATCTCCCAGTTGCGTTCGTCTTGGCATTTTTGTTTTGTATCAGTATATTATTGAATGATATTGAATGAGAACACATAACCTACTATTGGTGGGGCATAGCCTTCCCTTTCCCACAATCCGGTTTGGACCTCTATCAAGCATGGATAGGCACGCCACCGTCACGGCACAAGAGTCTGTTATGGTCGTCTTCCTTATTGCACGCGATTTGGACAATCTGGAACTTACGTAACCGGGCAATTTTTGATGGTGCCTCACCAGATTGGACAGAAGCAGCAAACAGAGTGAAAAGGTTGAGCTGGGAATGGTGCAAGCATCAGATTAATCTACCCTCACACGTCATCCTTTCCTCTCGAAACCTCTATGATGTCTTGTTTAACTGACTATTACTTGTCCTCCTCATCTCACCTCTCTTTCATCTATTAGGCGAGAAGGGCTCTCGAGCCATAGTATTGCCTCTCTCTGTAACTGGTTTTACCAGCAAACTATCAAAAAAAAACATAACCTACTTAAAAATACTGTCAAAATATATCACAAAAATACCGTAAATAAAGGTGACGTACGAATGTAGTAGGCCTTAAACTGACCATTTTTTGTATAGCATTGCTCTCGCTCGTCACATTATGATAGGGCAGTGAATTTAGGCCCATTGTTATGTGTCAACGTTATTTGATAGTCATTCATGGTCCATATCTAGAGACTACAGTTCTCAGACAAAGAGCCTATACGAGATCCCAAAACTCTAACATCCCATTAGACATATTGGAACGAAAGATCGATCCAAGCTAGAGTGGAAAAGGTTGCCTTAGGATGTGTTTGGATGCACCCTAATTCGATGATTAAAGTGGATTATGAATGTAGAATATCTATTAGAAAAACAATCTAATTGAGTTAGAATGTAACCCAAACAACAAATATTTTTAAAAAGAACCAAAGCTAAGCAACATACTTTCTAATCTAATTGGTCGCCAGAAATACTTCCTTCCTTTTATTATGTTAGATCTTTTAACATTGTTTATAAAAAGAAGGTGATTTTAATTCAAAATTATCACTCAATTATTTTTAGTAAAAAATAAATTCAAATAAACTATGAGCTTAAGTATTTATAATAATGTGTAAAATAATTTACAAAGCTTATAATAAAGAAACTATTCTATCAAACTGTAACACCCCCGATTAACCAAGCAGTAGTCCGAACGATACGCCATACGATGTTACGACGAGTCTAAACAGCGGAGTCACAGTTCCAACCGGGTGTCACAGACGCCAACCACCCACGTGGTTGACACAACAACACTATCAACACTAAGCTACGGTCTGAACGACTGGAATTAAAACCATAATCAAGTCCAAGTACAAACTGAAATTACAACCGAGTACCGAGAGTCTACATCATAAGTCTTGCTTAAATAACACAACCCGAATCATACAACAAAGGTCTAGTGATACATAATCTCAACCCATACATTAAATCATACAACTCAAAATCCTGCCCATGTGGACTACCCCTATGGTAGTCACCCTGCCTACTCTCCGCCTGCTTCCTGTTCATACCTATAAAAATAAAGGAATCAGCAAAACTATGCTGAGTATGAACGTGTGTAGCCCGCATGTTACCGGGCCACACGACTACTTGGTCGAATATGATTAAGTCCAATTTGCATGCGATAGTAAAGCAATAACACACAATATACAACATCAACATGGCAACACCCGACATGTTAAGCATAGAGTTAACAACAAGCACTACAAGCATGTAAACCATTCGAGCTTATAAGAGGATTCAAATAGTGATGATCCTCACAGTGGGATCATTCAATGTTGAGTGATTTCATTTCTTTTCCCTTTGTTTCCATCAAGTGTGCTTCTCTTTCTCTTTCTTGCACCAGGTCTGGGGATGTAGGTTAGTTCCCGTGACCATATGGAATAGGTGCCTATCTTTTCTTACTTCTTTATGGATTAATTGTGAGTTCTCTTATTACTGCACGTTAGAGGACGTCTCCTCCATAGTTCATACCTCCATTCCCGGCGTCGCACGTCGAGAAAGAGGAGTCATCTTTAGACCCCAGGTTATGCTCTCCAATTAGCTGATCCTCCAATCTCGACGTCATGCCGAGAAAGAGGGGTCATCTCTAGACCCCAGGTCATGCTTCCCAAATTGCCAATCTTCCAATCCCGGCGTCGTACGTCGAGAAAGAGGGGTCGTCTTTAGACCCCAAGATGTGCTCCACGATGGTCGGTCGAAGGATCTGATGCAGATACCAACTCCCGAATATATTCAATACCGCGCGGCCAAAGATGTTGTCTTCCCGGGTTATCTTCATGTTCCACCAGTTGATATTTATTCTTTATTATCATTAATGAATAGACACCATAGTGGGTGTCATGGTACGTCCTCCATGGTTAGGGAGGAGTTTCCCCTTAATAGAATTTTCTTTGTTTTCATAGTTCACATTATCTCATCTCAAATTCCATACACGAGAAGGGACTAAACTACTGTGTGCGCGCAAATAATATGCAACACTGACATAGCAAGCATATAACACGATAAGCAAGCAATCCAATTTCATGCTTTAGTCTTATGGTCTTTTTCACACAAGAGCAACAGCAAACAGCCGTGTAACACGGCAAACATACGAACCCACATTCCATACCTTATTCGGAGTACGAGTTGTCTCACACTCGGAGTTCGGTCGGAGTTCGCTATGGCCCTATCGTTAATTAAAACAATGTCAGTTTATTATTGTGATGACACTTTCCATCGTATGTTATTCCCTAGATATGTTATTAAATGCTTGGTTTATATTAATTCTTAGAACCTCACATGCATTAGTTCTAGGCTTATTTTACTACTAGGATGTTCATATCTTTGTTTTACACGTTAACTAAGTCCTTTTTCCTTAGTTAATGTTTTAGAGCGTTTTAAACGCTAGTTATGTAGCGAGTTTGTATGAAATAGATGTAACTTGCCTAATGTGTATTCCCTCCTTAGATAAATAGGTGAGTAATATTTTAACCCTTGTATAATGATAATATAGGTCATAGAATACCCCCAGAACCCATTTATACAGAAGTCCCAAGTTCATGAAACAATCACATAGTTTCGGTTTTGAATCACACTTAACCTCTCATTTAATGTATCAATGGTGGCTGACCTTATCCCAAAATGTTTCATCAACTAACTAGGTACATTAGCATGGTTTGGGTCCATTATAAAGCTAACATCCCCTCTCTAGTACCTCTGGAATTTAGTTATACAGAAACTATAATATTAGTGAAAAACTAAAACTACAAATCTATATATTTCTTCTTGTTTCTTGTAATTCTTTAGTTTAACAGATGTCTCACTCCTTTCCACAGTATTACCCAACTAGGTATAGGTGCTAATAATGTTTTTAACTCAAAACCACCCTAGTAGACCACTCACCTAACTGTTGTACCCAAATACACAGAAACAGTAACTACCCAAAAAAATCTGAAACCGAAATCCACCTTAATTCTTCCTCATTCCTTCCTTTGTCCTTAGTTACTTGATTCCTAGATTCCCAACTGACTTTGCCAACTTAGTTCATCTCTTTACTAACGTTTTGAGCCCACACCTGAGCCTCCATAATACTCCTACTACTTCAGTAACTCTGCTATACAGAACCCATGTTACAGAAACCGAGATACAAAAATCGGTTTCCTTTAACTCCATGTCTAAGTCTCTTAACTGGTTTTTTTTTGTTTCCCAACCCTATAGGCACTCAGGCTCGTGTGTTATCCAAGTCTTAGACTCAAAGTTAATCCAAAACAACACTGATAACAATTTTTGGAAGTTCATTTGACAGAGAACAGACGGTGGGAGAAAAACTGAATCATTAAATCTGATTATGTTTTCTGTTGGTTCAGTTCATGATTGTTTCTTTCCTGCAGTGTTTACCCACTAGTTCTTATGGGTGTTAACCTTGGTTTAACTCAAGACTATTCTCAGAAGACACCCCATAGCCTCTGTAATCGATTACCCAGAAACAGATACAAAAGGAAATCCGAAATTGAAACTGAAAAACCATGAAACCAGATGCATTACATTGTGCTATCTTCCCTGTTTATTCCTTTATGTTACTTGCCCATCAGACTCTCCATCTTACCCCCATGTACTCCTTACCCAATTACTTGTTTTATCTCCCTTTTAAACTCAAAACTCCACAAAAAACACTCACCTATTCTTCTGTACATAACAGAACAGAAACTGAAAAGTGAAACAAAAATAAACTCTGTAACCAGGACTGAAACATGACTTGATAAATTTCTTCTGTTTCCTTTCTGTTATGCCCTAATTTGACTCCAATTGTTTTCCCTAACTTAATTACCAGATTGCTAAGTGTATTAGACCAGTCCCTAACCAAAGCCAGCTCAAAGTATTACTGTTAAAAGCCTCTGAAGTTTCATTATACAGAAACACGGAAACTGAAACCTGAAGTTACTTCAAAACTGATAAAAGTTGAGGTCTCATTTGGTTCTGTTTGCCTTTCCTTCTAGTTCCTTACCTTGATTTCTATTTCCTCAATCTGTTCAGCCCCTTAGTTAAGAGTCTTAGTATAGGTTCAAATCTCTAGACAGACTCAAGACAAGAAGGCTACGGTTCTGAAAAAAAGAAAACCTGTTACACAGAACCTAAAACTGAAACTGATGTAGTTTTTTTTCTTTTTGATTGTTTTCTTCCTGTTCTTAAATCCATCCTAGCTTCTAACTTCTCCCTCCCTGTTGGGGTATGTGGTTAAGTGTTTGGTCAAGACTTGAGGTTTTTAAACAGGAACCACGAAGATGCTGTTTTACTGAAATTCATGAATTGAGCACTACTGATATCAGAAATAGAAACTGAAGTAGGAGCAGTTTTCTTTTTCTTCTATTTTCTTCTGTTCACTTTATGTTTTGCTCTCGGATCTGGCTTTCCAATTTCCCTTCATATGGCCTACCTTCCTAGTACAACATTGTGATATATCCTCACCCTCAGCAATGTTGATACCACTACTGAGAAGGTTTATACAGAAACTAAGAAATTCAGAAATTTGAAAAGAAGAAAATTAAAATCTGAGACTGGTTTTCTTTCCACTATTGTTCTCTTATTGTTCATTAATCAGGTTTTCACTCCTCCCAATAGTCTAGCTACTCAGTTAGGTGTCTTGATTCCAGTTTAATCTACATAACAGACCCAAGGTGACATGGGCCACAAATCCTCGAAGCTCCTTACACAGAAAACATAAAATCTGTAACTGGACCATGCAACCGCTGTAACCACCTTTCTATTGTTTTGTTTTCTGTTACCTAACCTTCTTTCTCTTTTCCTTTCTTTCCAAGTTCTTTAGCCTGTGATGTAGTTCCCTTTAGGTTTGCTATCTACATGTTTAAGTGTTCCCAACCCAAGCTGGAACTCTAAACCACTCAAAACAGCAATAATCCAACCTCGGGAACAATTATAGCACAGAAGCAAAATAGTTACAGGTTTGCATGTTTTGTTTCTGATTACAGGAGTTGTTACTGAATGGCTCACCTCCTTAGCCTAGCTGTTTCTCCTTGTAGTTCCTTGGCACAGTGTGAACTCCCTGGCCCTTGAGTTCTCGACCTCACTGAGATGATTACCCAAGTATTACTCTTTGATAAAACAGAAAGAAAGCATGGCGAGTTGAAGTTGGGTTCTGTTCTGGATTTACCTGAAGCTTGTTACCCAGCCAGCGAGTTGGCTCTATACCGGTTTTGTTGTTGGGATGAAGATGCAGTGGCTTGTAAGGGCGTTAGCTACACTGGGAAGGTAGAGCATTAGCTCCAAAAGGGAAAGTCAGGAAGAGCAGGAGGACAAGAAGACAAGAGCAGA
>CM041777.1:226750996-226792434 GCA_023374045.1 Limonium bicolor | reverse complement strand
TTATTCAAGGTAAAAAAATCTCCAAGAAAAACTCACTTTTCCCTCATCTTTAAGTGTGGCCGATTTTTCCCCCTTTGTGATGCCTTGTTTTTCTCTCCTTTTTGAGCTTTGTTTCAACCTTCCAATGGTGGTGGAACTTCCTTCTTGATTCAAGGGTTAAAACCCCTCATAAAACTTCAAAGGTAAAACCCTAACTTATGGTGTTTAAGCTCATCCATTGAATTAAAGTTATTCCAAGGGTTTAGAATTTTAATTACATTCATTTTGTGTTCCTTGCATGTTGGGTTGGGGTTGGACAACCCCATTGCCCAATTTGACCGAAAATGAAGAGAGGAGAAGGAAGGGAGGAACTTAAGAGACTTTAAGCTAAGAAAATCTCCTTAATGATTGTAACACCCCCGAATAACGATCAACAATTATAACGACGCGCCTAATGGTAACATGAGATGTCTACGCAGCGGTTCCTACTCTATTCGGGTGCTACAGACGCCAACCACCCACGTGGTTGACAGTCCACAATACTAACTCCAAGTTACGGTCTGAATGACTGGAATTAAACCATAACCAAATCCAAGTCCAGCACAAAAGATACAACCGAGTACCGAGAGTCTACAACATAAGTTCTTAATCCATCAACGTAAACCGAAAGTACAACCCATACATTAAAAACCTACTACTAAAAGTCTTGCCCAAATGGACTACCCCCATGGTAGCCATCCCGCCTACGCTCCGTTATCGTCTGGCACAAGACCTGAAAAAAATTGGGTGTAAAGGACTCAGCAAACTACGCTGAGTATAAACGTGTGAAGCCCGCATGTTACCGGGCCACACGACTACTTGGTCGAATATTATTAAGTCAATTTACATGCTATATAAAGCAGTAAAGTACACCTCAGCACATCATGATACCATACACACTCATCGGTAGCATAGCAATATCAAAAGCAACCAAGCACAACTTGCAAGCAGCATAGCAATGTCAACACACAACCCAGCACAAAAAAAAAACTGCTAATGTAGCAACAACAATCAAGTAATTTATAGGACGTGTGCGTAGGTATATTATACCGTCGATCCTCACTATGGGATCATTCAAGAGATTACGTATTGTTTTCTTGTTCTCATTACACATGTTTTCCTTCCTTCTCTTGCACCGAATCAGGGG
Organism: Limonium bicolor; assembly: GCA_023374045.1. NCBI lineage: Eukaryota > Viridiplantae > Streptophyta > Magnoliopsida > Caryophyllales > Plumbaginaceae > Limonium > Limonium bicolor. The sequence goes on along the minus strand of CM041777.1, from coordinate 226,791,269 downwards.
ATATAGGTTAGATCCCGAGACTTGCTATGTAGGTGCTATTCATTACTTGTTTCTTAAAGGGTCACATTCGTGACTTTCTCTTGTTTGCTTGATCTCATTACACAAGTTTTCCTTTATTCTCTGGCACCGAGTCAGGGGATATAGATTAGGTCCCGAGACATCATTATGTAGGTGCTAATCGTTCCTTGTTTCTTTAAGGATTATTTGTGAATTCTTTTATCACCGCACGTTGGAGGACGTCTCCTCCATAGCTAATCCCTCATTCCCGGCGTCATGCGCCGAGAAAGCGGAGTCGCCTCTTGACTCCAGGATAAGCTCCCCCAATTTGTCACTCCCCCATTCCCGACGTCATGCGTCGAGAAAGCGGAGTCGCCTCTAGACTCCAGGATGTGCTCCACACAGAAGGGCGAAGGATCTGATGCAGATACCAACTCCCGAATATTCCATACCGCGCGGCCCGAGATGTCGTCTTCCCGGGTTATCCTCATGTCCCACCATTTGGTACTTCTCGTTTCGTTCTCATTATAGTCTCGACACCATAGTGGGTGTCATTAGCGGTCCTCTATAGTTAGAGAGGAGTTTTCTCTTTGTATAGTTCTTTTGTTTGTCCACGTGGTTCGTCATGTCCCACCAATTGAGATTTGCTCTTCATTATCATTAATGAATAGACACCATAGTGGGTGTCATAGTACGTCCTCCATAGTTAGAGAGGAGTTCCCCGCATAGAGTTTTCTTTGTTTTCATAGTTCGTTGTGGTTCTCGTTTAGTTTCCTCTTTACGTAGTTTCTTTGTTTACATAGTTCGTTGTGTTTCATCTCAAAGTTCCATAACGCGAAAGGGACTAAACTACTGTGTGCGCGCAAGTAATATGCCACAAGGATATATATAACAAGCATATAAGCAAGCCACAAGAAGCATTCCAATTTCATGCATAGTCTGATAGTCATTGTCGAACAAAGCACACAACACACAAGCCGTGTAACACGGCAACATACGAACCACACATGTCCATACCTTAATCCGAAGCACGTGTCGCCTCACACACGGGGTCTCGATCGGTGTTCGTTACGGCCCTAACGTTGATTAAAATAACGTGTCAGTTCATGATTTCATGTGGTGACGTTTTTTCTAGTTTATCTCATTTATACCGGGTGTTGTCCCCTAGGTGATTCGTTGAATGTACGGTTTACTCTTAACCTTGGAGCTTCCCAAGTATTCACCTTAGACCTTTATTTATCTCCTAGGATGTTACATCGTCGATTACAAGTTAACTAAGCCCTCTCCTCTAGTTAACGTTTTAGAGCATTCTAGGCACCAATACGTAACAAGTTTATCTAAAACGGATTTAACTTGTCTTAAGTATATCCCCTTCTTAGCTAAATAGGTTATCAATGTTTTAAACCTAGTATCATAATAATATAGTCTTTAAGATACCCCTAAAACCTAAGTATACTGAACCCACAAGTTCCTTAAATCTGAAACACAACTTCCATATACCACCTTATCTAACTTCACTTCCAAGGTAGTAAACCGATGTTTAACCTTCTCAATAGGTTTTGCTAACCTAGCTGTATCTATCAGCTATGATTTAGGTTCATTACTAAGTTAGCACCACATTCATAATGTTTCTGTAAATCAGTCACACCGAAACACAAAATTATTGAAATCTGAAACAACCTCTCCATATTCCTGTTCGATTCTTGGTTCTGTTCAGTCCAACTGATGTGTAATTCTCTCCCCAATAATCTAGCTACCTAGATAGATGTATCGGTATAGTTTTCATCTTTAAAACAGACCCAAAATGACATGGACCAAAATCCCGAAAATTCTTACACAGGCATCAACAAAACTGAAACTGAGCTATGCATCCGTTGTGGACTCTTTTCTACTGCTCAGTTTTCCATTACCTAACCTATATCTAGCTTCCCCAACTTAATTTGTTACTTGGTTATGTATTTGATACAGCTCCAACTCTAAGAAAACCCAAGGCAACAACACAGAACTGCTGAGAGGTCCTCAAATGAATCGAGAAGACCTGAAATCATATACTGCTGTATTCCCTGGTTTGGCTCTCCTTTTTGTCCTTTCTAATTTTCCCAACGTGTCCCTACTTTTAATTAGGGGTATTAGCAGAGTTTAACTTCATTTACAGACTCATCAACATCTTTAAAGCTTCTGCACTTCCTTGTACAAAAACAACGCATTCATGCCCACTGACAGAAACAGCATCGGTGCATTTTGTTTGACCATTACTTACAGTTGGTTATAATGATTTCTAACCTTACCTTCAGTACCTATGAACTTACTAAGGTGTATTAGGTGTGTTTCAGATTCATTAGAAATTCATTATAGCCCCATCAATTCCCTCTGTGCTACTGTAATTCAGACACTTAAACTTTCAGTAGAATTATAAAACTGCAACCTCACATTCTGGTATACTTGCTTTTATTTCCTTCTGTTAGTTCAGCAACTGTCCCTCAAACTATCTCAATTTACTGGTTCTGTTAACTAAGGTCTTGATCAAGATTCTAAACTCAAAAACAAACCTACAACACCTGGGTTTATGTTACTGATATAACCTCACACTGGAGTGAAATCTGTAAACCGAAACCATAAGCTGATACACTTCTCTTCTGCTGTTTTTATTAATCTCACCTTTCCGCTACTCCCTCTATGTTTGCTTACGTAGTTAAGTGTATTATTAAGAACTTAGATCCCAACACACCCTTGGTAATATCACAGACACATCCCAAAACAGAAACTGGACAAAACTGATAGAACTGAAACCTAAATAAAATCTGATAACTCTCCTTTGTTTTCTCTCAGTTTAATCACAAATATGTCTTCCCATTTACCCCAAGGTACTTACTTACATAGATAAGTATTCTAGTTAGGTTTCAAGTTCCTAATCTAGCCACCACAACACTCTTATCCTACCTGTAACAGAAACTCAAAACAAAAATTTCATAACCGGAAATCTGAACTAATACACCTTTCCTGTTATTATTTTTCTTTCTGTTTTTGCTTAGTCATTGCTAGATCACCTCCCTTGGATTATATCTACCTGTTTTTTTGAAATCTAGGACATCCTAACATACTGACCTCTCTGCTGAAACTCCCGTATACAGAATCAGAAAACTGAAAAGAACCTGAAACAGCAAACTGGTACTTCCTCTTCTATCACTCTCTTTATTCACCAATCTGACTACCCCTTTCTCCTATCTTGATTTCCCACGTAGCTAGGTGTGTTAACAAGCTTTTAAATTTGAATACAGACCCAAAATCACATAGACCAACTCTCTGAAATTTTTTCACAGAAACAAAATCATGTAACCCGAAATCATGAACTGATGTTTTTTTTTCTTCTTCTTCTGTTTCTTTTAATCTACTCTCTAGTTTCCCAAACTACTTTCTAATTCAGTTAAGTGGTTTACCATGATTTTACTTCAAGAGCAATCCTAAATCAACATTGTTGTAACCACTAAAACTCACTAAAACAGAACTAGAGAAACTGTAAGACTGAAACAGAAAACTGAAACTGACTTACTACCCTCTATTCTTCTCTTTGTTTACAGATTGCCTTTTTAATTCATCCCAAATAGCTGACTCAGTTACGTATGTGTTCTGTCACGCTTCTAACCCAAAACAACTCCAAGAAATATTGTTAATGCTACTGAATTTACGTTTTTCCTGAAACTGAAATCATGTTGTGCATTCTCCTACTGCTCTCACCCTCTTCCTTGTGCTAACTGTTTTCTCTTTCCTTCCCCAAACTTATCTACACTTGGTTTAACATGTCGGCCAATTTTTTTTTTGGTTGCTTATTTAGCCAATGTAACTTTCAGGTTACTTCTGAAAAGTTAGCATACAGGGAACACGAAGATAGAAAAACTGGAATTAACTTCTGCACTCATTAATGGGTTCATACAGAGCTCTCCTGGCCAAGCTCAACTAGTTATTTAACTCATGAGTTGCTGGTACATTTGTTATACCCTGGGACAGAATTTGCTAGTGAAATACCCCAAACCTTAATAAGTGGTTTAAATATTAAATAATAAATTAATAAGACTAAAAAGAGTCTTAGAAATATTAGTAAACAATTTAATAAATAGTAAATATAATTAATTGCCTAAAATGAAAATTGTCTTGTAAATGAGTTTTGAATGGCTAAATGACCATCAATACTCTTTATTAATATGTGTACTATTTAGTATCACATTTGGAAGTTTAAATAATAAGAAATAAATATTCACTTTTATGTGTTTTGTTATAGTGAAAGTAACTAAAATAAGCTAGTTTGTAAATATATTAACATGTATAGTTTAATTGAGCAATAAAGACTAATTAACCCCTTTGTTAAGTGGAGTCGGTTAACATGTGGTGATCACCACGTTACTACTAGCTAAATGAGAAGATATGTACTAATTGAAAAAGCACTATTTGCTTTACTTAGTTAAATATCTTCAAAAGGAAACTACAATAAGTGAACCCCATCATTCATTCTCTCATTCCTTACCATCTCACGTAGCATTCCCTTCCTGCTCTCCCTCACGACCGAACAGCACACAAACATGCAACTTCAGATTTTTGTAACTTCTTACTCACTTGTCCAAATCTAAAACCGAGACCACCGATCTCTTAGTTTCTTCAAGCTCTTCGACGTAGTCCTTTCAAATCTTCAAGAGCTCCACTTTGGTGCCAAGAGGAATCTCCATGGAAGGAGCTTGAGTCCATCTTCTTACGTATAATTCTTCTCCTTTGCTTCAAGGTATGGAAACTCAAAGAAAATGGTGTTTCCTCTACGTTTTATGTTAACCAAAGGTAGAAAACTTACGTTGTACTGAAACTACCTAAAGAGCCAATGGTTATGACGTAGAAAAATGTTCTCGAAAGACTAGTAAAAAACATACGAACTGCTGTTTGTATTTGCAGGTGAGAGGCAAATATATTGTGGGAAATTCAGTGTTTAAGATTTATGCAATTTAAATTGTGCACTACGTTGTTATGTGGTGTATATTTGGGTGAAATTTTGAGTATAAGGGTGTACTGGGAAGTTTATATACTGATAGGTGAAGAGAACTTGCGAGCAGAGCATGAAAAATACCAGTACGTCGTTTCTGTAAGTTTGGTCCGGGACTTAGGTCTGGATGTCCCGGACCATATATCAAAATCAGCCGAGTTGAAATAGGAAGAGGTCCGGGACTTACCATGTAAGGGCCCGGACCAACCCCTTAAAATTCCGAGATTATACGTGGTCGTAGGTCCGGGACTTGGCCTTGTAAGGACCCGGACCAACCTGTTAAAATTACCGAGATTTGCTTAGAATGGTCCGGGACTTAGGACCTGGGTGAAGTCCCGGACCACCCCATTAAAAAACCGAGGGATTTGAGTATAGGTCCGGGACCTAAGTAAGGGACCAAGTCCCGGACCACTACGTAAATTGGTTCTAAGTATTAAACGATGTCTAAAGATGGGGATAAGTAAGAGGTGATGTTATGGAGTTATATAAGATGTTAGGAGAGTTATAATGACATTTTAAAAGGTGGGAAGTTAAAACAAAATGGGAAAGAAATAACTAGAAATGTGAAGTAGTTAATGTTAACGGTGAACTAGTACGTTAATTGACCGACGTTACTAAATGTGTTTAGGATTCTCTCAAGGTGGGAACGAGTCGAGGCAAGGACCGAGGTATGGTTTTCTTGCAGTCTGTTGCCTACCGGTTTACACCGGCTTGGATGTTGTTTGCTTTTCTGTGTGTTACGACCTTATAAGACTAAGACGTGAAAAGAGTTTACAGTTGTTATATTATGATGTTGTATTGTTGTGACTCCTTTCCTTGGTGTGTCTAACCAGACCTAAACACTTGTTCGTGTGTGACTTAACGAGTTTATTTGTGTGATCACTAACAAGTGCTAACCGGGGAATTGAGGAGTCCGGTCATGTTCCGGCCACGCGTGTGATGGATGGGAGTCGATGTCTATCCGGTTCGACTCTCTTGGTGTATGTATAGGTTGTATTCCAATTTGGTTTCAACTTTCCCTTAGCTTATCCAAAGCTAGTTTACTGACTCACGTCGGGCCACAGGGGCATACGAATGTTTTTCGGTGTGCTTGGGATTACTATATCCGACACGCCTTGGGTTTAAGTTAACCGTTCGATATAACTGGACGGTAACGAGGTTGGTAACGAGCTTAGCATGAGATTGGCAATAATCTCTAGGCTCACTTGTATACTAATTATGGTGGAAGGTTCCTTGTGTGAACCGAATTATGGTGTTATGTATTATTGTTGTGCTATGCAATTTCCCTTGCTAAGCTATGTTATATATATGTTGGATGTTTAAAATGAATGCCATGTTATCATGACAATTGGTTGCGCGTATCCCGGTAGCCGATGGGCTGCGCGTTAACCATACCAGCAAAAGGTTGCTGACCCCCTCTGGGGGCTCCATTTTTATTTACAGGATGAGGATCGAAGAAGCGGAGTGGCTCTAGATCCTAGGTTGTTGAAATACTTTTAGTATATGTATAATAAACCCGGGATGCGCCTGTGCTCCCGTAGTGTTGTTTATTTGGTACTGTTGTTTACAGTGACAGGTGTTTAAGGTTACAGTTGGTATGTAAGATAAATACTCGGTATGGTTTGGTTATGTTTATGTATGGATGTTAGGACCTATGCTCGGGAGTCTGATCATCAGACCGATACACTTGTATTTATTCTGCCTAGTTAACCACGTGGGTGGTTAACGGCGTTGTAGCACCATAGTGTTTAGTTGTGTTTAGTTGTTTGTTTCCGCTGCGAATTTCGGTAGTTGGTAAGTGCGTTGTAGGGGTGTTACAAAAAGTGGTATCAGAGCGAAGTATCGCTCTGATGACTAGAATACCGAGCTAGAAACATACCGAGTTAGGAAACCCAACCCTAGCTACTAGGTGAACAGATTGGGAAGGTTAACCACTAACTAAGTGTGGAATTAGCTTGTTGTTGGAAAGATGTTACCACCGTTGGATTGGTAAGTGTGCAGCAATGCTAATGAAATGTTCATGTGAATTCAGATGTCAGGTAGACCACGAGGTAGAGGCCGCGGGCGCGGTACTGGAGATGAGGGTGACCAGGGCGACGACACTACGGCACAGACCATGGCTGAGGCAGTAGCAGCCGCCGTTGCCCAGATGGTACCCCAGTTGGTTACTGCGATGCAGCAGGGGCAACAGCCCGGTGTTCAGCCACCACCACCACCGCCACGAGAGACCAATTGGGTCAAGGCGTTGGCTGATTTGAGACCGTCGTCATTCAATGGGGAGACCGACCCTAGTAAGCTGGAGGCGTACATCTCCGGGCTGGAGACCGCCTACGAGACCTTGGCAGTACCTGCTGAAGCTAAGGTCCGTCTTGCCGCTTACTACCTGAAGGGTTCGGCACAGAGTTGGTGGAAGCTTGTGAAGGAGGACAGGATGGCTGATCCTGCGTTTGGTTGGAGGGAGTACACGGCTCTACTGCGAGCTAAGTATTACCCTGTGCATGTGCAAGAGGCAAGCGCCTCGAGCTGGATAGTCTGAGGCAGGGGGATAAGATGTCGGTTGATGACTACTACACCGCATTCACTGACCTTATCCACTGTTACCGGACCTTGGATACTCGAACCGGGTGCTGGTGAACCGGTTCTACAATGGTCTTAGCCACCGTCTCCGCTACGGGATGGGGCCAGTTGAGTATACTACCTTGCAGGTAATTAAATACGTGTTGTGAATCAGTTTGTACTTTAAGGAACGTTAATGGAGTTGGTGAGTTTTGTTTGGGGCATGGCTGACATCCTAAATTCAGGAGTGCTATCATGCCGCTGCTAAGGTTGAGATTACCGTCCGTCTGAGGGACGAGGAGAATGCATAAGCGCAAGGTTACGAACGAGGGTCAGGGTCAGCAAGGGTATGGGGGAGGAAAGAAAAAGAAATACTACCCTCAGCCCCAGAAGAGTCAGTACCAGGGTGACAAGGGCCAAGCCCAGACCACCACAGCCGATGAGCCACTGAAGCTCACATATGCGTATGCAGCAAAGCCTCTACGCTCCTACCCGCCTAAGGGTAATTGATTAACCATGTGAAACAAGTTGAAATATATGTTGTTAAGATGTGAAGTGAGTAATGATTGTGTATTGTTATAGCAGATAGCGCGGGCTCTGGACCGGAGCGCCACTTTTACTGTAAGTGGTGCAATGGAGACCACCCCGGCAAAGACTGCAAGGGGAACGACGTGCAGTGTCGTTACTGCCAGAAGATGGGGCACCGCGAGTTTGAGTGCTGGCAGAACCCTAATGGTAGGAACTATAAGCCAAAGGGGCAGTGGAAGGGTAAGCTACCGCGACCACCGAAACCCGAAGGCGATCATGCAGCAGCCCTCTGACAAGAAGTACACTGAATCCCAGAAGGGGAAGGGTACAGGGACCGGCAAGGCCGCCCTGAATGTAGTGGACCGGTCTGAGGCACCAGGACCCTCTTCTAGACCAGGTACCACCTAAACTGTTAAGTGAAAAGTGATTGCTTACCGCATTTCATGCATGAGTGTTGTGTTAGTGAGTCTAATGTACAATCACCTAAGTAGTGAATTAAAGAATAATGTGAAATGAAACCTTAGGAACCTTCTATATCTGTTATCCAATCCCGCCCACACCGAACCCTGAAGAGACAGCCATCAGCATCACCGAATTCCCACTAGAGCAATGTCAGGTTATCCAGCCAGGTATGATACTCTTAAATGGATACCTGACACCGGAAGCACAAATCCACATCATCAGGCGATGCAACGAACTTGGAGCAGCACCAGGAGGTTTCTACACACCCGAGTACCCGAGTGGTTCGAAGATGAAGCTGAAGATGATGTGCATGGGTAAGGACTGGAATCCTTACACCAAGTCATATCAAGAAGTGCGAGCTGGAGATGAAGCAACTGTACCAGGTATACCTGAGGAGTTCCTTGCGGTCGTTAATCACGCCGTGGGAATTGCTCAGCAAGTTGAATCGGAACCGATTCCGAATGTTAAGGCAGATCTATGTGTTGTGAACTTCTACCAGAAAGGTGGACGATTGGGGTTACACCAAGATAAGGACGAGTCACCCGAGTCTCTAGTAAGGGAGTACCCGTGGTGTCTTGGTCCATTGGTGATACCGCAGTGTTTATATATGGCGAGCAGAAGCGTGGTGACCTCGCAAGGAAGTTAGTGTTGAAATCAGGTGATGTGTTAATTATGGGTGGACAATCAAGGATGTTATACCACGGTATCAAGAAGATCAAACTGAATACCGCACCATCAGCAGTGGTAAATGCCACACATCTGAAACCCGGACGTTTGAATTTGACCTTCAGGCAGTTTTAGCCTTGTGTAATCATGTAACGTATTAAGCCAGTTGTATGCTAAGGAAGCTATGTTTAACCATGTCTGCAATGTAAACCAACTTATGGTGTAAGGAGTGTGTTATGAATAAGAGACGTTGTTTTGAAGTATGTCCAACGTGTTACTACTGTATACTTATGAGTTTGCAAATGAATTAGGCTGTGCACACGGAACGGGAGGTATGCTGAGTGTCTGCAATAAGGCAGAAGCCAGCAAGAGCGGCACAATCCTCACCGGTACCTTTCCAGTGAATGGCGTGGATGCATCGGTCTTGTTCGACTCTGGAGCCTCACATACATTTTTTCGCTATCATTTGCGAAGAAGAGGCTGGGGTTAGACGGTGAAGAGATGCCAGACTTTGTAGTCACTCTCCCGTCGAAAGAGCGGATCAGGTGTACCCGCTACTACCGAGTGTTGTTACGTATCAGGGAGGAAGAGTTTCCGATCGACTTGATAGAGTTCGACGGACTTGGTTTTGATGTGATTATCGGGATGAACTGGTTGGAGCGGTACAAGGGTAGAATCCTATGTGCCGAGCATCGACTGCTTCTTCGGAGTCCATCTGGGGTTACTATATCATACCGCCAGAGGCCCAGGGAGCCTTCGACACAGATCATCACCGCCATGGCCATGTATCGTGAGTTACGACGAGGGAATGATGTGTACCTCTGCTATGTCCAGGACATAGAGAGAGACCCTGAGTTTAGCCCAGATGTGCCGGTAGTCTCGGAGTTTCCTGATGTATTTCCTAAGGAACTGCCGGGCATGCCGCCAGCACGGGAGGTTGAGTTTGAGATTGATTTGATTCCAGGCACCGGGCCTATTGCGAAGGCACCTTACCGTATGGCTCCAGCAGAGATGACGGAGCTCAAGGAGCAGCTGAGAGACCTACTCGACAAGGGCTTTATTCGCCCTAGTGTTTCACCATGGGGAGCGCCGGTCCTCTTCGTGAAGAAGAAGGACGGTAGCCTCCGCCTTTGTATTGACTATCGAGAGCTGAATGCAGTTACGGTGAAGAACCGTTATCCTTTACCACGCATCGACGACTTATTTGATCAGTTGAGAGGAGCATCAGTGTTCTCAAAGATAGATTTACGATCCGGTTATCATCAGATTGCAGTCAAGGACAGTGATATTGAGAAAACAGCGTTCAGAACCAGATATGGACACTATGAGTTTACGGTTATGCCATTTGGTTTATCCAATGCACCAGCTAAGTTCATGGACCTGATGAACCGTTTGTTCCAAGATCAGTTGGACAAATCAGTGGTAGTCTTCATTGATGACATACTTGTGTATTCGAAATCGAGAGGTGAGCATGAAAGCCACCTGAGAATGTGTTACAATACTGAGAAAGAATCAGTTGTATGCAAAATTTTCTAAGTGTGAATTTTGGTTGAACCAAGTATCCTTTCTTGGTCATGTGATTTCTGAAGCCGGGATCGCTGTGGATCCGGCAAAGATAGATGCAGTGCGCACCTGGCCTAGGCCGAAGACAGTTACCGATATCAGGAGCTTCCTCGGTCTGGCAGGTTATTATAGGAGATTTGTGAGGGATTTCTCCAGTATCTCGAAGCCGATGACTTCCTTGATGAAAAAGGATGCACCATTCGAGTGGACAGCTGACTGTGAGATTTCCTTTCAGAAGCTCAAGGATGCTCTGACATCTGCACCAGTCCTGACTATACCAGACGGTCCAGATGGTTTTGAGGTTTATTGCGACGCATCAGGCAGGGGTATGGGTTGTGTGTTGATGCAACACGGGAAGGTCGTAGCTTACGCCTCCCGACAGCTGAAGAAGCATGAAGAGAACTACCCTACCCACGATCTAGAATTGGGTGCCATAGTCTTCGCATTGAAGATATGGCGACATCATTTGTATGGGGTAAGTGTGACGATTTATTCTGACCACAAGAGTTTGAAATACTTGTTCACTCAGAAGGAGTTGAACATGAGGCAAAGAAGGTGGGTTGAATTCTTAAATGATTATGATATCGATTTACAGTATAAGGAGGGTAAGGCGAATGTGGTAGCTGACGCACTGAGTCGCCGAGCACACTCTCTCCATTCGCTAGTCTCTCATACTAGCTTGGTTGAAGAGGTGCGGAGTGCTCAGATGACGGATCAGTATATGGTGGAGATTAGACAGAAGCTTATTGACGGCACATTCGAGGGTCAGAAGTACGACTTCAGACTCCACGATGATGACCTGATTAGGCTTAATGGCCGACTGTGTATACCGAGGAGTAGCGCTGAGCTGAAGGAGCGCATACTCAGTGAATCCCATAGTTCTACGACTTCGATTCACCCTGGAGCTTCAAAGATGTATAAGGGTATGAAACGTTATTTTTGGTGGGCTGGAATGAAAAAGGATGTAAATGATTATGTGTTGAGGTGTCTCACTTGTCAGAAGGTCAAGTTTGAGCACCGAAGGCCTGGTGGTATGGTGCAGCCAATGCCAGTGCCTGAGTGGAAGTTTCATGACATTTCTATGGACTTTGTAGTAGGGCTTCCGCCTACAAGGGGAGGTCTGAATATGATTTGGGTTATTGTAGACCGACTGACCAAGGTGGCTCGATTCATACCGATGGACACACCTGGAAAGTGGCTAAGCTTGCAGAGCTCTTTGACAGAGAGATTAGACATCATGGTGTACCAAAGACGATTGTATCTGACAGAGATACCAGATTCTTATCGAGGTATTGGAGGTCCACACGAGAAGCACTGGGTACAGAACTGAAATTGAGTACGGCGTTTCACCCACAGACAGATGGTCAGAGTGAGCGCACCATCCAGACACTTGAGGATATGTTACGTGCATGTGCACTTGACTTTCAGACCAGCTGGATTGATAAGTTACATCTGATCGAGTTTAGTTACAACAACAGTTACCATGCTTCGATCAAGATGTCTCCCTTCCAGGCATTGTACGGTAGACCATGCCGCACGCCTTTATGCTGGGATGAGTCGAGTGAGACGGTCATTATAGGACCAGAGTATCTGGAACAGGTTCAGGCAGAAGTTCGCCAGATCCGGGCTAACATGAAGGCAGCTCAGGATAGACAGAAGTCGTACGCTGATGTACGCAGACGTGACCTGGAGTTCGCTGTAGGCGATCAGGTTCTTAGGGTATCCCCATGAAGGGAGTGTTTCGTTTTGGCCAGAAAGGCAAGTTGAGCCCAAAATATGTGGGGCCTTATGTTGTGACGGAGCGGATAGGACCAGTAGCTTACAGACTTGATTTACCTGCTGAGCTGGGCAAGGTACATGATGTATTCATGTGTCCCAGTTGAAGAAGTATATGTCTCATCCGTCTCATGTACTTCAGCCTGAGAGGCTAACCTTAGAGCCGACCATGCGATCAGTGGAGACTCCCGTACGGATTCTGGATACTAAGACTCGAGACACTCGCCATAAGTCTGTACGACTGGTGAAGGTCCTCTGGTCTAACCAGGACGTCGAGGAGGCCACTTGGGAGCTGGAAGATAAGATGAAGGAGAAGTACCCGTTGTTTACTTCCTAGAGTTTTGTATGTGTAGGGTACGGGGCGTACCCCTTTTAAGGGGGGTAGAGCCGTTTCGGTTATGGATGCATTCGACATGTATTATATACATTGTCTATGTTATGTTACAGACCTTGGAGTCTGAATGGTATTATGTTGTTTGGACCTTAAGTCCGTGGTTATGTAAGCATGATGGTAATGTTGGTAATGTTGTTTCTGGAGGTATTGTTTTATAATCTTCCCCGTGTTCTTATGTTTAGAAATGAGGGAAGTAGGAACTTTGGGGACAAAGTTCTTTTAAGGGGGGTAGATTGAAATACCCCAAACCTTAATAAGTGGTTTAAATATTAAATAATAAATTAATAAGACTAAAAAGAGTCTTAGAAATATTAGTAAACAATTTAATAAATAGTAAATATAATTAATTGCCTAAAATGAAAATTGTCGTAAATGAGTTTTGAATGGCTAAATGACCATCAATACTCTTTATTAATATGTGTACTATTTAGTATCACATTTGGAAGTTTAAAATAATAAGAAATAAATATTTCACTTTTATGTGTTTTGTTATAGTGAAAGTAACTAAAATAAGCTAGTTTGTAATATATATTAACATATATAAATTAATTGAGCAATAAAGACAAATTAACCCCTTTGTTGAAATTGGGGTCGGTTAACATGTGGTGAATCACCACACGTACTACTACTAGCTAATTGAGAAGATATGTACTAATTGAAAAAGCACTATTTGCTTTACTTAGTTAAATATCTTCAAAAGGCAACTACAATAAGTGAACCCCATCATTCATTCTCTCATTCCTTACTATCTCACGTAGCCTCCCTTCGCTGCTCTCCCTCACGACCGAACAGCACCACAAACATACAACTTCAGATTTTTGTAACTTCTTACTCACTTGTCCAAATCTAAAACCGAGACCACCGATCTCTTAGTTTCTTCAAGCTCTTCGACGTAGTCCTTTCAAATCTTCAAGAGCTCCACTTTGGTGCCAAGAGGAATCTCCATGGGAAGAGCTTGAGTTCATCTTCTTACGTATTGTTCTTCTCCTTTGCTTCAAGGTATGGAAACTCAAAGAAAATGGTGTTTCCTATATGTTTTATGTTAACCAAAGGTAGAACTTACGTTGTCTACTGAAACTACCTAAAGAGCCAACGGTTATGACTTAGAAAAATGTTCTCAAAAGACTAGTAAAAAAACATACGAACTGCTGTTTGTATTTGCAGGTGAGAGGCAAATATATTGTGGGAAATTCAGTGTTTAAGATTTATGCAATTTAAATTGTGCACTACGTTGTTATGTGGTGTATATTTGGGTGAAATTTTGAGTATAAGGGTGTACTGGGAAGTTTATATAACAGATAGGTGAAGAGAACTCGCGAAACAGAGCATGAAAAATACCAGTACGTCGCTTCTGTAAGTTTGGTCCGGGACTTAGGGTCTGGAAGAGGTCCCGGACCATATATCAAAATCAGACCGAGAGTTGAAAATAGGAAGAGGTCCGGGACTTAACCCATGTGTCAGGGCCCGGACCAACCCCTTAAAATTTTCCGAGAATTATACGTGGTCGTAGGTCCGGGACTTAGTCCATATGTAAGGACCCGGACCAACTTGTTAAAATTACCGAGAATTTGCTTAGAATGGTCCGGGACTTAGGACCTGGGTGAAGTCCCGGACCACCCCATTAAAAATAACCGAGGGAATTTGTTAAGTATAGGTCCGGGACCTAAGTAAGGGACCAAGTCCCGGACCACTACGTAAAGTTGGTTCTAAGTTATTAAACGATGTCTAAAGATGGGGATAAGTAAGAGGTGATGTTATGGAGTTATATAAGACATGTTAGGAGAGTTATAAGACATTTTAAGAGGTGGGAAGTTAAAACAAAATGTGGAAAGAAATAACTAGAAATATGAAGTAGTTAATGTTAACGGTGAACTAGTACGTTAATTGACCGACGTTACTAAATGTGTTTAGATTCTCTCAAGGTGGGAACGAGTCGAGGCAAGGACCAAGGTATGGTTTTCTTGCAGTCTGTTGCCTACCGGTTTACACCGGCTTGGATGTTGTTTGCTTTTCTGTGTGTTATGACCTTGTAAGACTAAGACGTGAAAAGAGTTTACAGTTGTTATATATTATGATGTTGTATTGTTGTGGCTCCTTTCCTTGGTGTGCCTAACCAGACCTAAACACTTGTTCGTGTGTGACTTAACGAGTTTATTTGTGTGATCACTAACAAGTGCTAACCGGGGAATTGAGGAGTCCGGTCATGTTCCGGCCACGGTGTGAGGATTGGGAGTCGATGTCTATCCGGTTCGACTCTCTTGGTGTATGTATAGGTTGTATTCCAATTGGTTTCAACTTTCCCTTAGCTTATCCAAAGCTAGTTTACTGACTCACGTGGCCACAGGGGCATACAAATGTTATTTCGGTGCTTGGGATTACTATATCCGACACGCCTTGGGTTTAAGTTAACCGTTCGAATAACTGGACGGTAAACGAGGTTGGTAACGAGCTTAGCATGAGATTGGCAATAATCTCTAGGCTCACTTGTATACTATTATGGTGGAAGGTTCCTTGTGGAACCGATTATGGTGTTATGTATTATGTGTTGTGCTATGCAATTTCCCTTGCTAAGCTTATGTATTATTATGTTGGATGTTTAAAAATGAATGCCATGTTATCATGACAATTGGTTGCGCGTATCCCGGTAGCCGATGGGCTGCGCGTTTAACCATCCCAGAAAGGTTGCTGACCCCTCTGGGGGCTCCATATTTTTATTTACAGGATGAGGATCGAAGAAGCGGAGTGGCTCTAGATCCTAGGTTGTTGAAATACTTTAGTATAGTATAATAAACCCGGGATGCGCCTGTGCTCCCGTAGTGTTGTTTACGTTGGTATGTTGTTACAGTGACAGGTGTTAAGGTTACAGTTGGTATGTAAGATAATACTCGGTATGGTTTGGTTATGTTTATGTATGGATGATAGGACCTATGCTCGGGAGTTCATCAGACCGATACACTTGTATTTATTCTGCCTAGTTAACACGTGGGTGGTTACAAGGCGGTTGTAGCACATAGTGTTAGTTGTTGTTTAGTTGTTTGTTTCCGCTGCGAATTTCGGTAGTTGGTAGGTGCGTTGTAGGGGTGTTACAGCGATCAACAACCTTTGTGGCAACCATCATATTTGCTTCATATCATTATTTTGGTATTCTTCCTTCTCATTTTTTTTCCGAGTTGGCGGTGGTATTTCCTCTATATATCGGTTGCCTCATTAATAGTAAGTGAATGGAAATTTCTTTTATTCGAGCCTAAGGCTCTTGAACATTGTTAGACTTATCTTCATCAGCGTTAGGAACAAATTAATTTGTAGCACATCATAAAGTTTAAAAAGTTAGTTTGGTGGCAACATAAAACGTTAGAGGTTCACTTTCTATGAATGTGACTTCTCAAGAATAGATTTATGTGATGTTACCATGCTCATTTTCACCAATAAAAATACAACCCTTGAGAGTTTTCATTGTAGCATGGGAAAACACATTTCAGCTTACAATCACTAGTGTTTAGTCTTGTCATATTCGGATACAAATACAGTTTAAAAATTTATAGCTTATAAAAATATATATTGGGGCTTGATTGGTTATGGCCTATCAAAGGGTTTACGGGATGAGCTGGTGGCCCATTAGACATGTGTATGGGAAATCTAAAGGTGGGGTAATTGTTTTTTTTTTTTTATATAAATGGGTAAAGCCTTTCTCACCAAAAAATAAGATAACAATCAAAACCCAAAGGAAAAGAAAATCAAATATTAAAACTAGAAAAATAATAGTGAACAGATCTTTTGCAGATAAGACTGCATGAGGAGGCAAATGAATATGTTGCCGGTTCCAATCGAAGCAAAGCCGTTTGACAGAGATCCCAGATTCGCTCCAGTCTGGCACCACACCTTCAAAAACCACTCTATTCCTTATGGCTCCTTGCTTCAACTTGAGTTGATGCATAGACAAAGATTATCACACCCGTAAATGGGATGGATTGTCATTTCATCTCTACCGCTATCCATCTATTCCCATGACTGGAGTTGCGTATTGTAATGACATTGTGATTCCACATAATTATTAGGCCTCCAGAGGGACCTTCTGCAGAGACCTCGATTGAGTTAGAGGTATTACACAGTCCCCATAGGCCCTGCCACTCACTTCTTATTTGTTTGACTTCAATATAAAATATATATATAATAGAATAATTTTTTAAAATATAACTTATTTGATAAATTATATCTGGATAATTTTTAGTTTATAAATTATTTTATCTAATAGATTAAATTTAAATTTAAAAAACGTGTGTCAAAACATAAAGATGATATTTAAATAGAGAGAGATAGTATTGTTATGCTAAGTGGCAATCTCATATACATTGCAGAAGAGCCACAAGCAGGAACTGCAATTCAAGATTGCCCATTTTGGCTGGACAGAGAACGTACTCTTTCGCTGCCGCGGAATCTGAAGTCCAGTGATCCACGCGTTGGTGCCCATGTCCAAAGTCGATCAAGACAAAAACTCTCTAGATAGAATTCTGGTGTCATCAGTTCATAAAAAAGTAAAAAGGGGAAGCGACATAAAAAAATGCTGATCACTAAAACAAGGCTAAGTAGGAAGTGAGCGTGTGGCGTGGGTGGTATGAGGCGGTCCAATTATGGGTGTTTTTAGTTGCTGTTCCACCTCGTAAATGCTTTTTAGTTCTCTTCTTTTAAGATCTACATTTGTTTTGCTCTCCAGTAATTAGCTATCCTCTCCTCTTCCCAAATGCAGCGCCCAAGCCTCGACGGCGCGCATTTGGACAAAATTAAGGTACTCGGCTGACGCGTGGTATCTAGATCAAATACTAAGGTGTTTTTTTTATGTGCCAGGAAACGAAGTACTATGTAACACGTAAATACAGGAGAGAATTGTGACAAGGTAATACTAAACTGAGATTGATAATTCTCGTGCTACAAACGATGGAGTTAGCCTCCTTAAATAGGCAGTGACTGAATTGTAGAAAGTGCAGAATAATATCCTAATAACTACCCACTCTGTGTAGTGGAGATTGCTTTGCAGAATAATTAATTAATATCCTAATAACTACCCACTCTGTCTAGTGGAGCTTATTCACACATAATCAGCAAGGTGCAGGCGGTTGATGTGGGCGTCGTGGCCTGAGAGGTGGAGTGGGGTTGTCTGCCGTACATTGCCCATCTCTTCGACAACCGCTTGTCCTCAAGACGGAATTCGGGAAAGTCAGTGCGGATGACGGAGACGGGTTCCCAGGAGGCGTCCTCGGGGGGCAGGCCGTCCCATTGAATGAGAACATGTGGGATGAAGGTGCCGTTGACAAGCTGGGTGCGGTAAGCTAGTGCTTGAGTGGGTTGGACAAGGGTTGGCCGTCACAGAATGTATCCGGAAGGGTAGCGGTGTGGGCCGGCGGAGGGCCACGAGCCAGTTTGAGCAGGGAAATGTGAAAAACGTTGTGATGCGGGCAGTGGGGGGTAGGTCCAATTTGTAAGCAACCTTACCGATGCGCTCGACGATACGAAAGGGGCCGTAAAAGCGTTTGCTCAGCTTGTAGGAGTGGCGGTTGGCGACACTGGATTGTCGGTAGGGTTGAAGTTTAACATACACAAGGTCGTCAACGGAAAAGGTGCTGTCACGACGGTGGAGGTCGGCCTTCTGTTTCATTCGGGCACGGGCCGGGTCAATGTTGGTACGCAGGCGGCTCAGAAGGGCGGTGCGGTCCGTGAGGGTGGTCGCGACTGCCTCTACTTTGCTGGAGTCCGGTAGGTAGTCGAGGAGTGATGGAGGCGGCCGGCCGTATGTGGCTTCAAACGGGTCATGCCAATGGATGAGTGAAAGCTAGTGTTGTTGACCATTCAGCCCAATGTAGATAGTCGACCCATTTGGATGGAGTGTCGGTGACGTAGGCGCGGAGGTAGTCTTCGAGAAGGCGGTTGACGATCTCGGTTTGGCCATCCGTCTGTGGGTGATAGGCGCTGGACATGGAAAGTGTGGTCCCTTGGAGTCGGAATAATTCGCGCCAAAATGAGCTAAGAAAGATGGAATCACGATCTGAAATAATGACTGATGGCATGCCATGGAGGCGGCAAATGTCGCGGGCAAAGGTGTCGGCGACTGTGGCCGCGGTGAAGTGAGGCCCGAGGCGGAGAAATGAGCGGCCTTGGAAAGGCGGTCGACGACGACCAGGATAGCGCTTTTGCCGTGGGAGGTGGGAAGACCGGTGATGAAGTCCATTGATAGCTCATCCCAGATCTTGGTCGGAACCGCGAGTGGTTGGAGGAGTCCTTTGGGTGCCTGGTTCTCGGGTTTGACTTCCTGGCAGGTGTGGCAGTGGCGGACGACCTCTTCGACATCGGTGCGGATGCCGGGCCAACAGAATGCGGCAGTGAGTTTAGCGAGGGTTCTTGCGATGCCGGCATGCCCCCCTGAAGGTGAGTTGTGGAACTCGTGGATGAGAAGGGAGCGAAGGGCGGCTGAAGCCGGCACGAACAAACGGCCACGAAAGTATATGAGGCCATCACGGATCGCGTAGTCGGTATGATCGGCGGGGTGCTCATTGATGGCGGCGACGAGGGTGGTACACTCGCGACGGACATGGTCCCGTAGAGACGATAGCAAGGCTACGACGGGCTTGGAGACCGTTTGGATTGAATGGAGCTCACCGTCGTGTATCCTGGATAAGGCGTCGGCTGGAATATTGTGTCTGCCGGGGCGATAGATGATGGTGTAATCAAACCCGAGGAGTTTGGCGAGCCATTTCTGCTGCTCCGGGGTTTGAATGACTTGAGAGGACAGGGAGCGTAGGCTTTGATGGTCTGTGACAATCGTGAAGTGGGAGCCAAGCAAGTAGGGGCGCCATTTCTTAACGGCGGAAGTGATGGCGAACATTTCCCGAGAGTATGCCGAGGCCGTGCGCATGCGAGGGCAAAGAGGCTTGCTGAAATATGCCAAGGGTCGGTCGTGCTGGGTGAGAACCGCGCCAATGCCGGTGCCAGATGCGTCGGTCTGGATAGTAAATTCGGCGGTGAAGTCCGGAAGGGCAAGGATGGGTGCGCGGCCGAGGGCGTCCTTGAGAGCCGTGAAGGCGATAGTAGCGGCAGGGGTCCAGCTGAAGGCATCCTTGCAGAGCAAGTCCGTGAGGGGGCCGGCATAGTGGCGTAGCCAGCAATGAAGCGCCGGTAGTACCCGGCGAGGCCCAGGAAGCCTCGAATTGGCGAACGGTTGTGGGTTGTGGCCAGGACTGTACAGCTGAGATTTTGTCGGGATCGGGCGACGCGCCCGGGGTGATGACGTGTCCGAGGTAGGCAAGGGTGCGTGCTCCAAAGACGCATTTGGAGCCCTTCGCGAAGTAAGAATTGCGCTGGAGTAAGTCAAGGACATGGGCGAGATGGGTGCGGTGGGAGTCGAGGTCGGGGCTGTAGACGAGTATATCGTCGAAGAAAACCAAGACATATCTACGTAACACGTCACGGAAGAGGTCGTTCATGGCAGATTGGAAGGTGGAGGGGGCATTGGTGGGCCGAAGGGCATGACGACGAACTCGTAGTGGCCGTCGTGTGTGCGAAAAGCGGTCTTGGGAACGTCGGGAGGGGTGACGCGGATCTGATGATACCCAGCCCGGAGGTCCAGTTTGGAAAAAATTGTAGCGCCGTGTAACTCGTCGAGGAGTTCGTCGACTGTGGGAATGGGAAATCGATCTTTGACGGTGACCGCGTTAAGGGCGCGTAGTCGACACAAAACCGCCAGGTGCCATCCTTCTTGCGTACGAGGAGGACCGGGAGGAGAAGGGGCTCGTACTTGGTTGGATGATGCCGTCGGCTAGCATTTCCTTTACCATCCGTTCAATTTCGGTTTTGTGGTGGTGGGGGTAGCGGTAGGGGCGGACATTGATGGGCGGGGTATTGGGGAGTAGGGAAATGGAGTGGTCATGGGAGCGGCTGGGGGGCAAATGGCGGGGCAAGTCGAACACGCCGGCAAACTGAGAGTATCTCGTGGAGCTCGAGGGGGGTGTTTGGGGGGTGTCCGGGCGGTGTCGGTCGAAGGGCAGAGAGCTACGGCATAGTAATGAGCGATGTCCTGCCGTCCTTCGTGAACTTGCAGCTGGGAGAAGGAGATGGGGTCAAGCTCGGTACGACGGATGCCACGTATTGTGGCCACTGATCGGCGAGTCGAACCTGTAAGAAAAGATCGTTGTAGTCAGCAATAAAAGGGCCGAGGGACGCAAGCCACTCGCATCCCAACACAATATCTGCGCCATGGCAGGGAGCAGATTGAGATTAGCGCGGAAGGTGTGTCCGGCCATGTGAAGGCGGTGGCGAGACAAACGCCAGTGCTGGCCATAGTGGCGCCATTACCGACCGTACCCGGAGGTGGCGTGATGGTTCAACCCGGCAGGCGGAGGTGTTTGGCCCATCGGTCCTGAATGAAATTGTGGGACGAGCCAGAGTCGACCAAACAAACAAGCGCACGACCATTGATGCGGGCGAACACGCGCAGAGTGGAGGGTGCGGCATGTCCTTCGAGAGCGTAGAAGGAGACATGCGGGATATCTGTTGCAGAGGGACTGGAGACCGGCGCTTCGGGAGGGTGGTCGTCGATGGTGTCGAAGAATTCGTCGGAGTCGCCCGGGGGTTCGTCGGTGATGAGGCCATCATCGGGGCGGTTTTGCAGCGGTGGCCAGGGACAAATTTTTCGTCGCAGTTGTAACAGAGGCCTTTTCACGACGGACCAAGGCTTCGGCGGGTGTAAGTCGTTTGAAGGGTGTGCGTGGAGGCGGGGGCGGAGGTGCTGGTGTGGCACGCTGGGGCGGGAGTGGTAGGGCCGGCATCGGGGCGGACGACCGGCTGTACTGCAGTCGTGGAGCGGAACGATGGCTGGCGTTAAGCTTGTCCTCGACAGAACGGGCCAGGCTGGCGGCGGCATTGACAGATGTGGATCGAGCAAGAGAACCTCCCGCTTGATGTCGTCGCGGAGCCCAGAAATGAAGCAGTGCAAGGCGCTGGTGTTGGAGATATGTGGAACGCGAGACCGGAGGGCTTCGAAGTCTTCCAAATATTGACGGACTGTGGTAGATTGACATAATTTGTAAAGGGAACCTTCGGCGTTGTCGAGTTTGGTCGGTCCAAAACGCTCCTCGACTCGGCGTTTGAAGTCTAGCCACGACGAAGGGCTGGGTTGATGCTGGACCGTGAACCAGACGAGGGCGGGGCCCAGTCATGTATAACGAGGCAATGTCGAGTTGCTGTTCCGCGGTGTTTGGTGGTACGTGAAAAAAACGCTCAATCTGGAAGAGCCATGCGAGTGCATCAGGACCACGAAACTGAGGAATTTCGAGCTTGGGAGTACGGGTTTGGGAGGGCGGTCCTGATGGTGAGTGGCGGTGGGGCGAGGGTGGGGGTTCGCGTGCGAGAGCTGCTTGGCGAACTCGGCGAACTGGGCAGAGATCGAAGCTTGGAGTTGGGCGAATTGGTTGGTGAGGTTGTTGATCTGGTCGGAGGCTTTGCGCTGAGCTTCCTCGATGGTCTTCAAGCGGGTGCCGTCAGCCATGAGTTCGAACGTTGAAAGCACCAATGTAACACGTAAATACAGGAGAGAATTGTGACAAGGTAATACTAAACTGAGATTGATAATTCTGGCTACAAACGATGGAGTTAGCCTCCTTAAATAGGCAGTGACTGAATTGTAGAAAGTGCAGAATAATATCCTAATAACTACCCACTCTGTGTAGTGGAGATTGCTTTGCAGAATAATTAATTAATATCCTAATAACTACCCACTCTGTCTAGTGGAGCTTATTCACACATAATCAGCAAGGTGTGCAGGCGGTTGATGTGGGCGTCGTGGCCTGAGAGGTGGAGTGGGGTTGTCTGCCGGTACATACTAGTACTTGAAATCAATTAAAAACAAATGAAGGAGGAATAAAAGAAAGAAAGTTGAATAGGCTGAAAGAAAAGCAAGTGGGTGACCGTAGACTTCACTTGGGATCGCCACGCGTCCCACATAACCTCTCTTTTTTCCACCGTCTAGCTGTACAGTACTTACAGCTCTCAAGTCTCAATTCTTTCTTTGCTTTTTCTGGGGCATGCTGGGTGGGTTTAGTTAGTGGTGTCCGTGTTTGTGCCTTTACTGAGTCTGCATGTGTCTGTAACCCCTGATCATCAGGGAGCAGTAGAGGTTCGATGGATTTGTTTGTTCTGAACATGAGCATGATGCATGTTCTGGTTTCACCGCACTGTACAAGGGACACGTGGATGTAAGTTACCGTACGGAGGGAAAAAGTAAGCTATGCTTAGAACCTTCTGTCACAATAATAAGTCTATGTCATCAGGCTTTTAAACAACGTTTGTGTTTTTTCAATGCGGGTCCCAATATTTTTTCTCTATTTTATCTAAATTTTTTAAACCGTTGAACTAATTGTTATCATCAATTTTAGTGTTGTCTTCTCCGGTTTAGTCTGATAGTTGTATTTGACAGTTGACCAGAAGTGTTTACATGTTTTGAAGATGTTACTTTTTTTTAAGATAGACTGCTTCATATTAGCTGTATAAAGTTATAATATATGTTGAGGTATTATCAGTCTAGATGATCTCATCACGATCTCGTCTTTTCATATTCACTAGAACATGTACACACATTCATTGTCCTTAGAACATATAACCACTTCACAATATCAAAATGTGACATCCAACACCAAACTTCATCCAAAATCTTGTGTGCATCTACTCTAACACCACTCCCCATCTCGATACTTTACATTTGCTAAACAATCCGAATGCAATTTAACCTTCCTGCTACCTACCTTCAACGCACACCTGATGCCATATTCCAACACCCTTGCCTCAAATTCAATCGGTGAGATTGCACCATACCCTCCTTTCACACCTATAGTCATAACGCCCTCATCTTGCGCCGATAAACAGCTCCTGACCCAAAAGTACTGTGAATGTGACACTCTCATCCACCCAAACAGACACCAATTCCCGTGCAGCTGCATGTACCAGTTGTCGAAGCAAGCAAGATCCACCTGCAACTCCAGCCACTTGAAGGAAACTTTCGGTCTAACACTACCCCTATTGAAGATTCTTTACCTTGCTATGATTGACCTGACATTTAGCATACCACAATTTCCATAGAAGCAAAAGCAAATAAAAAAGATGCTGCAAAGGTAAACATAAGCATGCATCATAAAACTAATCACGAAGCGCCCCATCAAAGACAAGGTGTTTCGGTTGTTGAAACCAGCAACCTCCCAGAAAGAAAGCAACATCATTACATGACAGAAAAGCATGAAGCATTGTTTTAGCTGAAGCACAAAAGCAGAGATGGTCAAACATACCACTAAAGCTCGATTGATTAGCAGTCTTACATGGAACAATGCCATGTATAAACTTCCACCTAAATACCCTAACACGAAGGGGGACTACACACTTCCAAACTCTTCTAACAACCCTTCCTATATAGTCACGACTCAGCCCTAAAACCTGTCAATGTTGCACACCAAACTCTAAATGATAAGCAGATCTTACATTGAAAAACCCCTTGTCTTTCAGTATGCCCAAGCCCACCCATCACCACTGACTCAATCCCGAGAAACAAGAATTCCTAAAATCTTTGTAGCATCGTATGGGTAAACCATCGTTGTATAAGGTTTTCAAGTCAAACTCTCCTAAATGGATCAATTAGCTAATAGACATTCCTTTCCCTTTGAGCCAAAGGTGGTAAAGCCCAGAGAAATAGCCTACTTCCCACCTTCCCAGGTTCTTACCTATCAACCAATCTAGTATCATGACCATCACCAATGACCCGCATAGCCTTATTCTTCATTAATCCCACCACACCCTAAAGAGCATGCCAGATAGGGCTAGGACATGCACCTAATTTTGCATCCATGAGTGAACCATTATGAAAATAACACACCTTCAATAGCTTAGACAAAAGAAGATGAAGATGACTCAGCACACGCCAACATTGCTTAGCCAATAACGCCTGATTAAAGTATGTCAAATCCCTGAAACTTCAATCCCTGTTGGGATAAACCTTGACACATCAGAGACCACTTCATCCAAGGCAAACCTCACTTCTGAACCTCCCCTCCACCAAAACTATGCTAACAATCTATGAATGTCCTTAAGAGCCCATACTAGCGGATGAATAACACTCATGACATAGGACGGGATGGCTTGAAGAACCGATTTGATAAAAAATATGCCTCCCTGCTTGTGAGACCATCCTACTACATCCTTGAACCTTCTTTTCCACTCAATCCTTAAGATACTCAAACACCCTCACCAGAATTCTTCCTATGTTACTTGCGAACCCAAAATAGAGTCCAAAATCATCTACCTCACGTGTACCAATATGGTTCATAAGACTACTACATAGAGAAGGAGATACACCCTTAGAGAACATTACCCCTAACTTTTGAGCATTTGTACATTAATCAGATGCATACTTAAAATCTTCAACAATCTCATACTTTACTTGGACATTTCGAAGAGATACCTCACCAAATAGGACACAATCATCTACAGAAAAAAGGTAATTGACCTCCATATCCGGCCCTTTTACTCTAAAAATCATATAGAACTCCACATTAGATGTCAACCTTGTTAAGTCAAGTTCCTTAAGATTTTGATGATAGCAAACCATCCTTGTGGTTTAATGTATTTTTTTAAGTGTTTCGGCAAATAAGGATTATCAGGATCATTTGTATGCAAGGTTACAAGTGGGTTCTGCCTTTCTGACTACTACCCAACAGTTGGGCACCTGTCCACAATCACTTCAAGCGAGGCTCAATGACTGTAGAAGAAAACACTCACTTGGAAATAAAGCTAAATACAAATGTTGAAGTCAACCACATTGTCTAGCATTCCTAACAACATCGAGCTGACAATTTGATCCTCACAAGATCAAATGTTCAGATGCATGGGAGACAAGGAAGAAGAAGAAAAACGATAGTGTAAAATAAAAGCAATTATCGCTTTCTGCTTTTTTTTTGTTTTGTCTTCTACTGAGCGATTCTTGTATGTGGCCCCAAACTGGCGCGATAGTGGCTAAGCCACTAACAAGTGTGGAATTTAGAGTTTTCAACAACAAGCTTTGGGATCCACTAATAAGAAAGAATTAGCTTCAACCGAAGCATGTGTGCTGAAAACAGTGCTTAATATTTTCTAGAGCTTAGGCTTGTAACTTAGAGTTTCAGTTTTCTTTGTGAGTCTTTTAATTCATGTAAAAGAGCAATATAAGTGAGCGAATGGAAGGGAAAATTAAAAAGCACTTTGTGTAAATGTCAACAAGGGGTTGTTGAGGGCTAGTCGGGGACTACTGGGAAACTAGAGACCGACAGGGATTCGTCTAGGTAGAAAGGGTTAGGTGAATTCCTAAACTATCCCAAGTTCATAGGAAGGGTGAGAGAGAGAGAGGAGAGAGAGAGAAGAGAGAGAGAGAGAGAGAGAGAGAGAGAGATTGAGTGAATTACTAGTGTGTTAATTCTCAACCAAATAGAGATTCTAGTTTAAAGTACTTAAAGCCTTCTACCTCTAGCTATATCAATCTTGAGCTAACACCATACGACATCCAAGACCTGTTAGGCCGCGTCGAGGAGAAACTAATCAACCAACAAGTCGCATCAGAGCAGGTTCTTCTGATTAGCTAACCCTCCTAGATAAGATCAATGGCGTACTCCAGCATACTGGCTTCCAAAGAAGGTGCAGCTCCAAACCATCCACCATTCTTCAACATCAAAAACTACACTCACTCGAAGAACAAGATAGAGTTCCACATAAGATCTAAAGATCCAAGAATCTAACGAGTTAAAAGTGTAAGAGACTACACTTTTAGAGATGCTCAAGGTTACCTTCTCTCAGTCGACATCATGATGAATGACCAAGTAAAGAAGCTCATCTTCAACGCTAGAGCAGTGAAACTACTTCATTTCTCATTGCTCCCGGAGCAGTATTCTAAGATCTTATCCCTTAAAACCGCCAAGAAGATCTGGGAGACACTCGAGGTCCCTTATGAAGGAAATGCTTAGATCAAGAACATGAGGATCGAGCTACTACTCACTCACTAGGAACTGCTCAAGAAAGAGCAGGAGGAGAGCATTTCTAAGATGCACACAAGATTCACAAAGCTCACCAAGGAGATGACAGTCCTTGGAAGAGCTATACCAAATGAAGACCAGATCAGGAAATTCCTCAGATCACTCCCTGTCTCCTTCGACAGCAAGGTCAATGCCATGCAAGAAGTGCATGACCTGTCCAAGATGTCAGTCGCTGACATGTTCGGGTCACTAATGACGTTCGAGCTAAATTTACAACAACGAGAAAGTGAGACGACCAAGAAGAAAAAAGGCAAGGGACTGGCACTGCAAGTTTTTGAGAAAATTGATTTTGAGTTAGACAAGGATGGAGAAATGGTTCTCTATGCTAAGAGACATTTCAGAAAAATATTCAAGCAACAACAATAAAAGAAGAGCGACTCTAGAGACTTTGAAGATCAACAAAGACGGGTGATAAATGCTTTGGGTGCTCCAAGAGAGGACATCACATCAAAGACTGTCCATAGAAGCCAAAAGAGGCCAATGACTAACTTAAGAAGACATCTAGACCACACTTCACCAGAAAGCAAAGAAGGAAGCTCTGGTGGTCGATGGGGAGACACTAATTCTAGCAATGATGATCAGGACTCCGACAACGAGTGATCAAGAGACAAGAAGGCCAACCTATGCATTGAGAGAGCCTGTCTAGGGAAGAACTTAGGCAATCTGTGTCTAGTTGTGGATGGAGAAGACGTCGAGGAGCCTGTAATGGAGAAGTAAAAAAACAAAAAAGACCAAAACAAGGTAAACTATCTCAAACTCAAGAAGAAAATTGATAGATCTGAGTTACTTGGTCTTAGAAAATTTGCCAAAATTATTGTCGATCAACTAGAAGAGTATGATAGAGTGAATGCAGAACTAGCTGAGGAAAATGTACATCTTGAAAAATGTTTGGAAGATGACTGTGAAGTAACCCTGAAGTAGTTCGTTAGGAAACTATAGGATAGTTACAATGGATTACTTTCAACTCATGAAAACCGAATTCCAAGTTAAATGAAACCATAAAGAACTTGGTAAGAAAATAAAAACACAACCAGAGAATATTGATTGTGGAGATCTTATTGGTGCACTCAATAAAGGTGAAATTGAACTAGTGATGTTACAAGTTAAGTGTTCTAGCCTAGAGAGTGAGGCTAAACAAAATGACAACCGAAAGCCCGCTTGAAGTGGTCGTTGACCTGTCAGGCAGCAGCCGTCGAGGACTAGTCAACGAGGGTTATGTTGCCAACAACCTGGTCACCACCAGTCCAAGTGCTATAGGACACACTTTATGCAGTTCTGGTAACTAGCCAAAGTAGGTTTAAAATGGATTGAAATAAAGGATCACTGAAGTGAGTTTGTAAATGAGGAAGGACCCAGATATACATGGGTCCCCAACTCTTCTCATCGATTATAGAGTGCATACTAGAGTGGGAGGAGAGGCCTACTGGTATATCAACAGTGGGTGTTTAAAGCACATAACAGGAGATAAATGGTAGTTCCTCTCACTCATGCCTAAGTGCCAAGGAACAGATTTTTCTTTGACGATAATAAGAAAGGTATCATTCTATGAGTAGGAAAAATTGGTTTTTCGAATAATTAAGTAATTGAAGGTGTTCATCTGGTGGAAGGTTTGATACTAAGTATTTCTCAGATGCGTGACAAGGGTGATTCAGTGCATTTTTATTCAAACCATTGCTGCATAATAACTGAAAATAGGGGAAAAGAGTTGCTAAGAGGTCATATGTGGAAAAATGTGTATGTCACCTGTCTAGAGGATTTGGAAGGTGTTAATTTGCCATGTTTATCTGTGTCTGTCGATGACTATATGCTTTTGCATAAAATAATAGGACATGTTAGCTTATCCTTACTAAGAAAACTGTCAAAATGACCGTTGGTTCCTGCTTCAAAGCAATCGGGGACTAGTCTTTGTGATGCATGCATTAGGGGAAAGCAAACTAGATCCAGTTTGAATTGCACATATTGTAACACATACACTAGCTAAGTTTGAATTGCAAGGGGTAGTTGGGGATAGGGAGGCGATCTTTTTCAAATGCACACTTGAACTAATTCTTTGCATTAATTATATCAGTAATTAAATTATTTTTTCTTTTCTGTTGATAATTTTTTAGTTGAACTTATTTCATTCCATGGAACTTTACATAGCAAAAGAAGTGAGATAAGTAATCTCATACCTAAACTAAAGTGGTGACTTAATTTCATCATACCCCTAGATATTATTTTTTTAAAAAAAGGAAACATTGTCACAATTTTCTGATTGATAAAAAAATATACAAAATATTTAGTTGAATTTAATCCAACCAACGCTAGATTTAGAAGCGTACAAACCTCCCTATCGACTTCTTTCTAAAAAACCACTTTCAGAAACAAATCCCACCAGTATTCATTATTTGTAGGCAGTAGTATTGTGATTCGTAGGTAGATGGCATCCAGCAACAGGAGAGTTTGTCAATTCAACTATTGTCACGGAACCTAGAGAGGAGATAAAACCATGGACGTTCAATTTGCGCATGAGAGTCAAGAATAGCTGCAAAGCATTAATCAGCTAAAAAGCCCACCGAATCAATCGATCTTTTTATTCCCCGCAAGTTCATGTATACCGCCACCTCAGTTCAGATGTGGTAAAAGATCATCATCACGGAAAGGCAAACGGCCGGCATAGCACATGAGGAGATGTAGAGTTGATGATGATCTTCTGCAAGAGAAGTGCCACGTCTTCAGTTCATTTATTAGTTTATGAGTTACAAACAAATTAAATCCTGATTTTTTTTATAGCAGTTCCATATCTAATTCACTGTTCCAATCCAATCCATCAACCACGCTCTATCTTTTTCGTTTCCCTCTTTTATCTTCATCTTTAAAGTACTGTAATACACATGTATACAGTACATGAAAAACTCTTGACCTAGTTGTTACCTGTGTTCCATTGTTCATATTATTTTGGAGAAAAATACTTACTCTAGGTGTATGCCACACTTGTCGGATTATCAGTGATCAGTAATTAGTACGTAGTGTCGTTGGTCTAATTTCACATTCATAGTGCTAACTATATGATATACTATATACGTGGAATGGGGATGCTAAATTCTCATTATTCGGTCGGACACAGCACAAAGAAAGCGAAATAAGAAAAAATGTTGGATGACAGAGCATGAGTTGAGTGGAAAGAACCAGACAGTGGGCTGATTAGCTACGCAAGCCCAGACAACCGCTGCTGCTGCCGAAACCCAAATCTCTCTCTCTCTCTCCATTACTATTAATAATACATACACTAACATCACTTTTTATTTTATTTTGGAGAAAGTAATACCGTAGCAATATACTAACATCACCGATAATTGATGGATCGATCTACTAGTATATTTTTTTCTTTCCTTCTTTCCACGTGGTGAGTTGTTGTACAATTTAGTCCACATTCTTGACGTGGCAAGCATCCTTTTCCTATTTTACCCCTTTCATAACTTTCCACTCAAGATCCATGCTCAATAAATAGCGCACTCTCCTCGCCTCTTCTACTTCCCCAGTTTTCTCACCATCCTCAAATCTATCTCTCTTTCTTTCGTTTTTCTCTCTGGAGTAGAGGAGTATAATAATTCTACCG
Organism: Limonium bicolor; assembly: GCA_023374045.1. Classification (NCBI taxonomy): domain Eukaryota; kingdom Viridiplantae; phylum Streptophyta; class Magnoliopsida; order Caryophyllales; family Plumbaginaceae; genus Limonium; species Limonium bicolor. The sequence goes on along the minus strand of CM041777.1, from coordinate 226,760,619 downwards.
GCCGGCCTCTTAAACAGCACGGTCCTCTCTTTCTATACAAACCACCCGCCATAGTAAATTTCTAAGTTAAATAGTACTACCACAGCTGCGTAATTGTACGAAATTAACCCTCAAGATCAAGAATGCCGGCTGATAACCAGCATCATCATCCTCCGAGCAATAACAGCGCCGGCTCAGATGAATCGCGATTCTCACCTCCGACGATAATTACCGCTCATCATCATACTCACTCTCCATCATCTCTCATGCCTTCATCTTGTTACCCAATAACTCTCAAGGTACGTACGTTATAGTATTCAACATATATGGACAAAACAATAAGTACTACGTACTGCTCTGTAGCATATAGTACGGACTGACTCCTTGCTAGTGGCTACTACCTATACATAATACACATCATTAATTGATCATGGATCTCCCGCGCTAAAATATCAATGTCCCTTTCTTTGCTCCCTAGCCTTGAGAACTCTTGTTGCCTTGAAAGTCTGAACTTGTTTCACAAACAGTTACAACTACACTTATTTATGTTTGTGTACAAACTGTGACTACTGTTTTTCTATCCTTTCTTCCCTTCAAAGCCTAATTACTAAGTAGCTGTCGATCGTACGAGTGCTTACAGTCAAATTATTTAAACTTTGTCATTTAATGCGAATTAACCCGACCGGTCCCCCTAGCTAGTATATGTTGTTGGTATGAAGTTGTGATTTTTTTCTGTCTCTCTTAGTCTTGATTGATTGAGTCAATCTATCTTGACTTTAATGCCCTCGCCGTATATGTAGCAAGTAAAAGTCATCCATCAGTTGACTTGTACTGTGATAGTGCTTGACTTTATTTAATTTATCACTACACACCAGCCAAGTGCCAATCAAATGGTGATCTTCCGTAGACGTCGGATACTAAAGGATTCATATTAATCCCACCTAATATTCATACAACATGCAAGATCATCAATATTAATCCCACTATATTAATCCCACTGCAGTTTGTGGATGTTTGTTACCGGGTGAAGCTCACCAGCACCAACTCATACACCAAATCCACCACCAACCTCAAGCAAATCATATGCGGCAACATCAATCCCACATCATCAGAAACCACCACCCAGAATCAACCCTCCCAAAAAACCATTCTCCACGGTATCACAGGCCTCGCTTCCCCCGGCGAGGTTCTGGCTGTCCTGGGTCCATCAGGTAGCGGAAAATCAACCTTACTCAATGCCCTTGCAGGTCGGGCACTAACCGGGACTGGACTAACCGGCTCAATCTTAGCCAATGACAAGAAACTCACCAAATCGGTACTGAGACGAACCGGTTTCGTCGCCCAGGATGATTGCTTGTACCCGCACCTCACGGTTCGTGAGACGCTGGTATTCTGTGCACTACTCAGACTCCCCGGCACGTTAACGAGGAAGGAGAAGGTATCCGTTGCAGAATCGGTGATCGTTGAGATGGGGTTGGTTAAGTGCGCTAATACCGTGATTGGGAATAGCTTCGTGCGAGGTGTTTCCGGGGGTGAGAGGAAGCGAGTCAGCATTGCTCACGAAATGCTGGTAATTATTCTTTCTTAATTTCTTTTTTTTTAATTACTAAATTTATGTTAGTTTCCTTTCTTTCTCTGTTGTTACTCTTTTTTTTTTTTTTTGAGAGATTCTCTCTAGCTTGTTACTTTCCTTTCTTACCTTTGTGCCCTCCGTACTTAAATATATTAATTTTTGTAGTAACATAGGATAGGAGTACTATTATGAAATATGAAGGTGAGGGCAGGTCGGGGTTTCAAATGCTTTTCCACTTTTATAAAAGTAGCAGCTAATTAGATGGGCCGGGTCATTTTCCTTACCCGGATATCGTGACTGACGTCATTTCTTGTGTGTGCGTTCCGTGCGGGACCAAATTTAAGAATATGGATCAAAAAAATATTATAATATTCTATTCTCCATTGAGATAATGTTCCTAAATAGTATAGTAACAGCTACGTTAAAAAAAAAAATCATATCGTAGTAATTAACATCTACTATATATGGTCCTATAGTATGGAGAGAAAGTGCAGACTGATTGGTAAGGCTATCACTTTCGATCCGCTTTTTTTTTTTGTCCGGTATAATATTATTGGCAGGAATAATATTCCTAGTTGTTTATACCATTTTGATAAATTCATTTCACCTTTCTTATCTTAATTTCACTTGCCACACTGCCTGTGGTGGTCTATATCTGGACTGGCTGTCTGTACTATTCAATCCTACTGTCCTGCACTGCTCTGCTTTACAAAAAATTTATTCATATTCTGATCATATCATCAAATCTTTTTATATATACTCATATATTGACATGCACTATTGTTGTTTTATTTTATGTAGTTAAATCCGAGCTTGCTAATCCTGGACGAACCGACGTCAGGTCTAGACTCGACCGCGGCATTCGGGCTAGCAACAAAACTAGTGGCGATGGCAAAGAGGGGCGGGAAAACCGTGGTTGCTTCAATGCATCAGCCATCCAGCCGGGTTTACCAGACTTTCGACCGGGTTCTATTGCTCAGTGAAGGTAGACCGCTTTACTTTGGGAAAGGGAGTGAAGCTATGAGATACTTTGAGTCAGTTGGATTCTCGCCGTCTTTCCCAATGAACCCGGCTGATTTTCTGCTCGATCTCGCTAACGGTACGTACGCTGTTTATATCTGTAGTAGCTTTTTTTGTAAGTCTCTTCTTATCTATACTATGTTCGGTAGTGCTACTATTACTATATGTTTGTTTTAGACAACGGAACATAGAACTACAATTAATAAACTCCTATTAATTAGTAATATAACATATACATATCTACAACTACAAGGGTATATTTATATATATTTATTGCGGCGTGCTAGTATTCTAAGTATGTAGTAGCAGTAAGGAGTACGTTGGCTCCCCAACCATATATATGGCACGTATCTCTGCATCGTCATGACTCATGTATAAACAAAGAATTTATTTGCATGCATGCCCTCCATATACAAATATATATAGCGTGAATCAAGAGCACCTCTTGAGAGCACACAAAGACTACTACTGCTGCGCATTGAATGCGCTTCTTATTAATTGTTTGATGTTATTGGAACTTCAAGTTTAATGTAGGGCCCAGTGATATTAACATAGCCACATAGGAGTAAATTTTTATACACTTAATAATACCGGGCACGGAATCCTGACCAATAATGGTATTGGCAGCTAGTAATCCACGAAGAGAAAAGAAACCACAACTATAGTAAGTACCGTATAACAACTAACTAGCTAAGGAGGTTCACCTCGGAAACTACACTTACTTTACAACTAATTATAGCTACCTAAATTTAGTCACTTGATACATTATCATGCATTGCACATAGTAGGAGTGATCATGGGAAATCCACGTTATTATATAATATGCACATATAAGTTTGACTAGCGTGAACGTTACTAGTACCTATCTAGTGCCTAGTATGAAGAGTCTAGCTACTTTAAATGTCACAAATGGTAGTTGATTGCATTGGAACTTGGAAGTAATCACATCATTGTTGGGATTTTTTTTATAAGGGTAGTTGTTGGGATATTTCATGCAATCTCTCTCTCTCTCTCTTTTTTTTTTTTGGATTCTATGCTACGTGTACGGGCGAGGAAACCGGAGGAGGAAGGATAGGTTTGGTGGATTATACCATATGTTAGCCTATCGGAATCAATCATCTCACAAAAGGCCCCAAAATACTTAGAAAAAATTGGGTTTTCTTTTGGGTAGGACGGGATCCTCATAGTAGTGTACCATTATACAGTAGTAATATGCATGCACAGCAGTAGTTGGCGGAGTCTATGTCTACCCATCAACCAATTCAGTCCAACCAAGTGCCCATATCCATACCATATAGTAGAGAATGAACAAAAGTTACTACTATATATATTGCTGCGGCTTTTTTCTTCAGCTTTATGGATATACAGTATAGATGATGATAGTAGGTGTGGAGGTGGTGGCGGTGCATACAATAATGTCAAACTGATTATGCTGCATCACCAAAAAAATGAAAAATAAATAAACACAGTTAAAAAAAAAAAAAAAGCTGACCTTGACACCGGCCTCCCATTTTAAGCACACCACGTGTCCATAATTTCACCTTTTTCTTGATGAGCCAGAAAGAAAGGATCGCTTCAGATTTTTTAGGTCAGCTGTGGCTTTGGTGGGCTAAGATATAGCTCTCGATCTCTTGTACTATTATGTACCTAGCGACACTTCAACCCATACTCGTACCAAAATTAATCTTTCTTGTTTCATGTCACAATATTGACCAACTTCACCACTATGAGACAAAACCTATGAATTATTTACAATATTGACTTGTATGATTTGCACCTTGCCTAGCTAGTTTAGGTCCTCTTCATTGTCCAAAATCAATCAATGTGATTTGGTAGTTACTCCCACTTTATTAATACAACTTAGATGTTGTGTTATAACCTAAAAGAGAACATAAGTAATATACATACTTATACGTATCGTAAAGCTCGAGGAAAAAAGAGGAATCAATCATTATCTAAAATAATTTCCTTCTTTTCAGCCACGACACGAATATGCGTAACAAGTTCGATGAACCATACAACCTTCTTTTCTACCCTTTACATTAAATAATATTGTATGATGATTTTTCTTGCTGTATATATGTGTGTGTATACTTTAATTTGCACCTCTAATATGATTCAAAAGCACTCATAACCTTTGTTTTCGGAGACTGTACTACTACATATATAGTAGTATATAATATATCCGTCTAATTCAATAATGCACAAGGAGACTTAAAAGGAAGCTTTAAGAATCGAAAGTGACATTATATTTGCATAAAGGATGTTGTATTGTGGTGTGGTGGGGGTGAGGTTTGTAGCTGCTGCTTTTTAAATTATTGCTATTTCCGACATTTAGCATCCCCCAACTTTGAGATCCACAAACCACAATTTATTGACAACACACCCACCCACAAACTATAATACATTCTTTTAAGAGTTCTCTTATCAGTATGGGTTTGATAAAGTTCCATTCAGTAAGGAAATCTTATGATGTGCATTTCATTTATAGGAGAAAATTATATATACGCGTCTTCCCTTTACATTTTTCGATTTATTAGTAGAGCTGGAGCATGCACGTTTTCTTTTACTAGCTATTAAGGATTAACAAACTCATCTTCAACATAATATTCTGGATGGCGCGCACCAGCTCATTGATTTAAGCAATACATAGTAAATACTACTTTCAAATTTCGCGGTGTCAAGCCAGAATCTTATCCTTTAATTACTTAATTTAATCAACAACTCCCAAAAGGTTTATTAAGGAAAGCTAGCTTAAGCATATATTAACAGCTAGCCTTTGTTAATATTTATATTCAAATATCCCTTGACTGATCACGGACATACAAATACCCCCACATAAACCATTCTTAATCAGTGCACTCTTGACTAGGATTAATCAATAATTTATTATCCCGTAAAAGTAACCGCACTCGTGCTATATACTAATTTCTTCAATAATCTAGTTCGAAATCATTGTTAATTATAGTCCTCATTATTAAAGCCAGCCAATCCGACATTTAACACTAGCTAGCTAGCTAACCGAGCTCGAATTAGATTCTTTTGACCCTGAATACATATGCCATGATTAATTTTTTATAAATATATACATGTGTGTGCCTGTGTGGTGTGTGACGATATCCCTTGCGTTAGATAGCATATATATCTATATAGGAATCTTATTATAAGTTGGAAACATGTTAATGTTCTTCTTCTCCGTGATCATTAATCGATGGTGCTAATTAATATCTATCAGTGGGCCTATATCAATAGCGCGCGCGCTAATTAATTAACCTTTAGTTTCCCTAGCTCAATCCATTAAGCATCTCTATATGTGCGGGTGCTTTTGATTGATCAAATTTGCCTTTGTTGACTAGATAGAAGATTATGATCATACTCATCTTTAGACTGCCTCGTCTTTTAGATTGAGAGAAATTAGGCTTCTGTGCAGTTAGGGGTTGGTTTGGTTGGCAACGCTAGCTACGTTGCTATAATGAGAATACGTACATTACTGGGATATTAACTGGATGAGTGGGTCACTAAATTAACTAGTGCATGTGTTGTCAAACATGTTTGAGTTGGGTCACATTGCGTCTAGTTAGGTCTTACCTTACTTATCATATCAGGGGATTGGATAAGAGTAGTAGCTAGTAATTGTTTTTAGAAAGACGTGAACAATTAGCTAGGGTTTTTGACGACAAAGTAACTTTTGTTTTGCTTTTTTGTTGTATCAATCGAGCCTTTTGTCGAATCATTCCTGATCATAAACGTGGCCATTGATCAATGTTTCTTTTTAGTTGGATTAAATCTGGGAAATGTATAAAGTTGAGGAGGAGAATTGAAACAAGGAAGGAAATTTTGGAGAAAGAAGGAAGGATAATTAAAAAGATGAACATATATACAGAAGAAAAGTCATTGTAGATAAAAGGTAGCAACAAAACATGAGGAAGTTAATTACTTGTCTTCCTTTACTTTGCCTCTCTGGATCAATCTTGGATGTTTCGACCAAAAAAGGTCGTTTCAATTCAATATTCAACCGTACCACTCTTAATTTCCATTTATCCTCTCTCTTTTTGCTTTTCTGAAAGTGTTATATATGCTTTACGTTCTTTGTCTGTATCAATTTCTTTTCTGTGGTGGCACTTCCTATTCTCTCAAAACTAATTAAAGACCCATTAGACAATTAAAAGACGGTGGATGATGGATCGTTATTATAAGAGCTAACAAATCCAGGTGTTGAGCTCCACCATTCCCTGAATTCCTTTCCTCCCACCACATAAGAATCCAACTACAGGGACAGGGAAAGAGAGGATGAAAAGCTGGACAAACAAAAGTTCGATGGGGATCCAACATCGAATCTTGATTTAATTTATCGACCTAATAAAGAAATGAATAAAACACTTATAACAAATTAAAGACAGATTCTTTTTCTTAATTAGATTAGCTTGGCTTTTTTTTTTTTCCATTTTCTCATTTTTGAAGTGGGTAGTCAGTAGCAGAACACCACCAAGTATGGCCGGGCGAGGAAGCGGCAGATAGGTAGCACCCAAAGACCAAAAGGGGATCAAGAAATATTATTAGTGGAAACCCCACCCACCTACTACCCATTTCCCTGGCACCAGCAGTGCAGCACCGTCAACACCACCACCTTTGGTCTCTTCCTTTTTATAAAATTCTCATCTCCTATTTAATTGGTAATCGTATATGCTTTTACCACTCACTAAGCACCAATCATATGGTATCCATCACCATCATTAACTAAAGAAACAAGTTTTGTTTACTTTTAATTAAACTACGTACTACTTAGCGAGCTTAATTATTATTGAACTCTTATTTGTGAGTGTTAGCTCGTTTTAAAATTATAACCTCTTCTTATAATTATATGTCGACAACTAATTAGCTTTCAGATTAGACTCCCACGCCACGCCAGTAGATTTAGCTAGCTAGGTAGATAGGATCTACCTTCTTTGGTTGACTGACGAGTTCCACGCACCATACTTTGATAGCGTCCGTGCATTGCATTGTTCCTCTTTTTTAGTATCGTGGTCTGGTCTTCTTTTGATCTGACATTGCAATAGCTGCTAGTGCTTTTACCTTATTAATTAGATAAGACTGTTCTGGTTTTGGTCTCCTTAATTTGACAAGTTAAATGAAATATCTCTACCCCCACCAAATCTTCCAATAATGTTATTTGATTGATGCATCAACATTAATTGTGAACGCGCATTTTTCATAGTCATTGTCATGTCAACTCATTGTGTTAATTAGTTGATTGTCATGTCATGTCATGTGATCAATTAATTGACTTAAGAACACCATATTACAGCTGTGATTAACAAATTTCAATATTGATTGTTGCAGGTATCTTTCACCCGAACGGATCACCAAATGAAAAAGACAATCAACCCAACACTATTCGACAAACCCTAATTACCTCCTACAACACCCACTTATACCCCGCCGCAAAATCCCTCTGTTTATTAAACCCACCACCAACAACACCCAACACCATCGCGGTTGTCGGAAAACGACAACACCACAATAACCACCATCAAACCCTCTCAACCCACATCACAACCTGGTTCAACCACTTCACAGTCCTCTTCAACCGAAGCCTCAAGGAACGTCGACATGAATCCTTCAACTCCCTCCGAGTCCTTCAAGTAATCGCCGCCTCCTTACTTGCTGGAACAATGTGGTTCCGCTCTGACCCACACGACATCCAGGACCGTCTCGGCCTCTTATTCTTCATCTCCATCTTTTGGGGAGTCTTCCCGTCTTTCAACGCCGCCTTCGCATTCCCTCAAGATCGTATCATCTTTCTCAAGGAACGCGCAAGCGGGATGTACTCCTTATCACCTTACTTCATGGCCAGAATTGTTGGTGACTTGCCAATGGAACTCATACTCCCTACTGTCTTCCTCACACTTGTCTACCTTATGACCGGACTTCGACCCGGACTCGCCCCGTTTTTGCTGTCCCTCCTTGTCGTCCTAGGGTATGTGATGGTTGCACAGGGGCTTGGATTGGCGGTGGGTGCGATAATCATGGATGCAAAGCGTGCTTCAACGGTTGTGACGGTGACAATGCTGGCGTTCGTGTTGACTGGTGGGTTTTACGTGCATAACATGCCCTCGTGTTTTGGTTGGGTTAAGTATGTTTCGGTTACGTATTACTGTTACCGATTGTTGATTGGTGTGCAGTATGGTGAGGGTGAAAGGATGTGGAGTCTGCTTGGGTGTGAGCACCAACACAACCACCATAATGTTGGAGGAGGAAGTATTAGTAGTAGCACCTTGTCAAGATGTAAGTTTGTTGAGGAGGATGTTATGGGACAGATTAGTCCTTTGGCTAGTGTTGGTGTCATGTTGATCATGTTTCTTGGGTACAGGTTGATTGCGTATTTTGCGTTGAAAAGGATTAGGGTTTGAAATAAATGTAATATGTGTGTCTCTGGAGTTAATTATTTTAACTCGGTTGATTAGAATTGTTGGGATTGATGATCGGTGTGAAGAGGCAACGACTAGCAAGGAATCGGTTAATTCTATTTTAAGGGAAAGAGGAAATGGAAGTAGGGTTTTAGATTTAGTGTGTTGTTATTGTTTATGATTAGATCTAACATGTATGAGGTTGGGGAAATTGATATGGAATTAAGATGTAGCTAATTAATTTGTATTACATCTATGGTCCACGTATACTAATCTACTTCAAAGTGTTAAGAGTTAGCTTGCTGCTCCTCTCTATTTTGTGGTGCGGAGGAAACAGATTGAAGAACATTTGAGAGGCTGTGGAATGTGAACGGGTCATTTCCTTACGCATCATATTGATGTGGGAAACGATGGAGCAGTTCATACAACTAATTTTTCTGATCCCAATCAGAGCACAAATATAAGAGATCCCAATTTCGGCTTCATATCCTTCTCTATCATATTTTCACTTTCCTCGCATGAAAAACCCACATATTGATAATTTATTATCCCTCACTTATGTGGAGTATTGTGACGGAAAACTTCTGCCGCTGGCATTCCTTGTTTGAGTTCCCCGCTATCACCTCACCTAACATCCCTCCCCG
>CM041777.1:226729936-226750496 GCA_023374045.1 Limonium bicolor | reverse complement strand
TCTTGAATTGCAGTTCCTGCTTGTGGCTCTTCTGCAATGTATATGAGATTGCCACTTAGCATAACAACTACTATCTCTCTCTATTTAAATTATCATCTTTATGTTTTGACACACGTTTTTTAAATTTATTATTTAATCTATTAGATAAAATAATTTTATAAACTAAAAATTATCAAGATATAATTTATCAAATAAGTTATATTTTTAAAAAATTATTCTATTATATATATATATATTGAAGTCAAACAAATAAGACAATAAGAAGTGAGTGGCAGGGCCTATGGGGACTGTGCAATACCTCTAACTCAATCGAGGTCTCTGTGGAAGGCCCCTCTGGAGGCCTAATAGTTATGTGGAATCACAATGTCATTACAATACGCAACTCCAGTCATGAGAATAGATGGATAGCGGTAGAGATGGAATGACAATCCATCCCATTTACAGGTGTGATAATCTTTGTCTATGCATCAACTCAAGTTGAAGCAAGGAGCCATAAGGAATAGAGTGGTTTTTGAAGGTGTGGTGCCAGACTGGAGCGAATCTGGGATCTCTGTCAAACGGCTTTGCTTCGATTGGAACCGGCAACATATTCATTTGCCTCCTCATGCAGTCTTATCTGCAAAAGATCTGTTCACTATTATTTTCTAGTTTTAATATTTGATTTTCTTTTCCTTTGGGTTTTGATTGTTATCTTATATTTTGGTGAGAAAGGCTTTGCCAAAGTATCACCAGCCATTTATATAAAAAAAAATAACAATTACCCCACCTTTAGATTTCCCGTACACATGTCTAATGGGCCACCAGCTCATCCCGTAAACCCTTTGATAGGCCATAACCAATCATGCCCCAATATATATTTTTATAAGCTATAAATTTTTGAACTGTATTTGTGTCCGAATATGACAAGACTAAACACTAGTGATTGTAAGCTGAAATGTGTTTTCCCATGCTACAATGAAAACTCTCAAGGGTTGTATTTTTATTGGTGAAAATGAGCATGGTAACATCACATAAATCTATTCTTGAGAAGTCACATTCATAGAAAGTGAACCTCTAACGTTTTATGTTGCCACCAAACTAACTTTTTAAACTTTATGATGTGCTACAAATTAATTTGTTCCTAACGCTGATGAAGATAAGTCTAATAATGTTCAAGAGCCTTAGGCTCGAATAAAAGAAATTTCCATTCACTTACTATTAATGAGGCAACCGATATATAGAGGAAATACCACCGCCAACTCGAGAAAAAAAATGAGAAAGGAAGAATACCAAAATAATGATATGAAGCAAATATGATGGTTGCCACAAAGGTTGTTGATCGCAATGTTCTTACCATTGTTATGAATGAAGAGACATCTTGTAATATTCGTCAAGCTCGCCCAGACCCAAAGAACAAAGAGTGGAAAGTTTTCTTATTGGATGAACTATCACTTGTGAGAATCAACAAAGTGTGGAAAGTGGTTGATCTTTCACCAGGGCGGGGTGTTCATGGTAAGGTTAATCTTTATAACGGTTTTCAAAAATTTGATTTCATTACCATTCAATTTACAACGGTAAACCGATAAGTGGTTAACCATTTAAAGCAGCACGGTATTTCAAGTTAACCGCAAAACCAATGTAGATTTTTTTTTGTTTTTATAATCTATTGTAACTACAACAACTAGATCAAATGAGCAAATAAGTACAATCAATTGACTAGGAAGCACTTACTAGTTCAATTTCATATACAAGCATTGATTTATCCACATGTCATATAGCACAAATACTAAGTATACCCATTATAAGATGCTCAATCTTCTAACAAAGTCATTATATAATACTATGTGCATTACGAAATCACAATGACAAAAAAATACAATTTGAGGATACAAATCAAGATCAGTTCATTAGATTCAAACAACATCTCTTAAAACCTAGATCCTTAAGGGCAAATACCTTTCAAATGATTTACCAAACTTAATTATCTTTTATATTGCTTATCATGTTATTCATTGTGCTTTATATACGTTCTAGGCTACCAGTATTATTTTTTAAAATCTTAGGTTATCATTGTTCAGTGGCATGAAACATGTACAATGTTAGGTGCATCAAACAATACGCCTAGTGAGCAAACAAATTACAATTTTAGAAAATTTACAATTTAAGAGCTTTCTTTCTAGCTAGGTGTTCACATATATAATAGATTACGATGCGTTGAACCTCCTACATGACCGATGACCTAACGCCGCAGGGCTGTTAGCTCTCTCCCAGAAAAAAATTCTCGTTGTCTTCAATTCATCCAGTGAAGCCGAAGCTATAATAAATAATGTGAAAACGAAGGGCAAGGATCACGGGGACATGGAAATATGGCAATGGAGGGTATATGATCAAGTAGAAAAACGTAAAGCATGTGTTATCATACGAGGCATCCCCCTTCATGCTTGAAACAAGAATATTGTGCGAAAAATTGCACAGACAATTGGGGAGGTAATTAAGATAGAAGACGGTGACAACATCTCTATGGAAAATGCAGAGGTTCGAGTCCGAGTTGAGACGTCCATGCTCCAGATGATCGATTCAAAGATCCTAGTGAAACTAGAGGGCCAACGATTTCCGGTGAGTATAGTAGAAGTTGATGAACAATCCCCTCACTAAAAGGTCCCAGACCCATCCAAGAGCATTATCCAGATAACAAAAGAGGAAAAAAGCCCACAAAGTCAACAAGATTCCAAAAACGTTGACCAAGTCCTGCCTGATATCTGAAGGAAGCAAAACTGTCACGATCAACCCCAAGATAGAGCTTCAAGTTCAAACGGCAGTAAGCTGGTTGAATCCCCATGCAAATGGATAGCGGGTACGAAGAGATGATGTGTCCCTTAAGGACCATGGGGATAACGATCCCAATGATGACCAATTTTTGCTCTCCCCTAAAAGCAAAACCTAGAGAGAGGAAGGGGTAGAAAGAGAGGTTCACATCGCGGACCAACAGGATCTGATTCAAGAAAAAGTGGGAAGGGAATTAATTGTCACTACCCTGTCTGCGGAAGAGTTACACAGTATGACAGAAAATGAAGAGAGTAGCACTGTCCCCAAAACATTCCTGGACGTAATACCGGTTCATTTAGGGGAACATAATTTGTCTCCACGTGCCAACATGACAAAGAACATGGAGGAAGGAGCTATCATGCTACAGTCGAGGCCCATAAGCCCAGTACAATTTCTAAAGAGGGAAAAGGCCTAAACCTTTTTGTTGAGCTGATCCACAACACCCCCTCTAAGGCCCAGATGAATGAGCGCCCCCTGCAAGAAATGAAGAAAGATCAAATTATAAACAGAGAAGCTGAAGCAGAGGAGTGTGTCAACCTATTACAACTATTAGGGTGTCAAATACCAAACCCGACCCAAACTAAGGAGAATCTTCAGAACCAGATCCAACTTTTCACACAAAAGTGAGAAGAACGTCAGATGGTGGCCGTGGGCTCCAATATTTTAGGGGCATAAAGTAAACAAGATTATGGAGATATGTTGTAGCAGGAGGATGTCACTCTTGGTCCAGTGGATCTCGAACAAGAGGATCACAGTGGTAGTCTAATCAATTTCTTGAGAGGAGATTTTTGGGGCCTTTCATCCCGGGTGCAAATCAGTCATGGCATTGGTTTTTGGGCTATATCAAGGGGAGAGAAGAGCCGCCTTCCTGCATGTTCTTCATTGGTGCATCATCTCTATAGAAGTATTTGTACTGTGCTTGAAAGGGATATTTTGATAGACGTACGAGTTTGGTTTTAGTTGTGTTAGTTTGTTTTAAATTTGGCTTATTACTTCTAGCAAGCTTTGAGGGTTGTATCTCAATGTGGGGTACTCTTTTTCTTCCCTAAGTTCTTATCCCACCGGTTTTACTTAGGGAGGTTTTAATGAGGCCCAATTTTCCCATCCATCTGGTTGTTCCAGGGCATGTTTCATTTTCAATAAAATTGGCTATATGCCCAAATTATATAAAAAAAATCTAATAGATTACGATAAAACATATATATCATATTGCAAGTAACACCTTAATGAGCCAGTTATGTGCATATAATTACAAGTTCTAACTAAGGCCTTTGACATGGAACAAGATGCATATATTGTCTAATTTAATATTTTAGACTTTTGATTGTGACTTCTATTTGTATTGTTTAATGTGTAACTTTTTTATATATATAACCGGTTAACTGCTGTTAACCTGGAATAAATGGAATAAATATTTCATACCGTTACGTAAACCACAACCATCTAATTATAACGGTTCGGTTAACTGTACCACAAATATTCGATTTAATACCTCAAAGGTAATTTCGTGGATACATCCTAATGTAGCTATAGATGGCTACATACATGTACATTTGTTCTATAAAACCTGTACGATTAGTATATGAAAAATGTACATATGTATATAAAAAGTTATACATTGAATTATAATATTGCTAAAAAATGTATTAGATGTATATACTGACTTCTTATGCCTCATTCTTTTGCGAAGATGATTTTGTAGCTAATGTTAGTTGTCGGCTGAAGTTAGAAAAAATAGAGAGAAAAAGTAGGTAAGAGAAAATGTAAAAAATGATATGCCAATTGATGTATGTGACGTATAGAGTGAAAAAAGTGAACTGATAAAATAAACTCATTTTCATAATCAGATAAAAGAATGAGTCCTAACTGTACAGTAAAGTTATAAAACCTGTACTTTTACTCTATACAAACTGTACAACTACAAATGCAACCAAATATAACTACATACGCTTGTAGCTAAGAAGAATTGTACCTCAACTATTGATCAAAGCAAAATATCAGACCATACTAAAAGATCTAGCTATTACTTAAAAAAAAGAAGAGAATTTCATTCAAGACAAGATGGTTTAACTTATCACTGCCAAAATGTAGCACCACTGATGACCTCTCCGCTTTGTTCTTTGCAATGTCATTTTCTCCTTCCACAGTAGTTGTGGTAGAAATGTTTTCTTCCGCAATTTCTTAGCTACATGTAACTGTAGCTATCAATAGCTACATCAGGTTGGTTTTGTAATTTCCTTGCTGACTTTCTTCTGGGTCATGAATCACTACCTGCCTCCATTTCCTTGTCACTACGTAACAGAATTTCTTATGCCACACTAACACACTTTTATTATAGATTTTTTGTTTACTTATTTTTATACCTATACTTAATTTGTGGCTTCTAAATGTGTTTAGATACTACATACTAGTCAAAATAACTTAGATAGTTTCCATTTTTAGTGGTTACTATACTTGTGTAGTTAAATATAATAGTATGATAACTCGTAAATAAGAATAATGTTAACTATTATAATATAATTTGTAAATTATTTAATGTTTCTATCATTTAACATCATATATTAAAAAATTAATAGTAGACTGATATAATAAAAATCTAATTTAAATTTTATAATATGAAATAAGAATTTGATATATAAAATGAATTTTACATATATTTGATCTAATATATTTATACACTTAAAATTTTGAATTATTAACTCAATGGGTTTTGAGAGTATATTTTTCTATATGTATTTTCTTTTTTAAAGACTTAAACCCTAAACCCGCTATCACAAACCCTAAAAATGCCTTTGACGTTTTTTAGCTTTTCTAGGGGTGGGTTTTAGGGTAATTTATTTGGAAGCAGTTTTATACTTTGCATTGTAGCAACTAACTCGATAGGTTTCTAGGGTTTGTGGTAGCTGGTTTAGGGTTGTTAGACCCTAAACCCGCCACTGCAAACCCTAAAAATGCTTTTGATGTTTTTTAGCTTTCCTAGGGTGGGTTTTAGGGTGTGTGGGGTTAGGGTAATCTATTTGGAAACCGTTCTATATTTTACATTGTAGCAACTAACTCGACAAATTTTTAGGGTTTGTGGTAGCAGGTTTAGGGTCATTGCAAACCTTAAAAATGCCTTTGATGTTTTTAGCTTTCCTAGGGTGGGTTTTAGGGTGTGTGGGGTTAGGGTAATCTATTTGAAATTCGTTCTATATACTTTACATTGTAGCAACTAACTCGACATGTTTTTAGGGCTTGTGGTAGTTGGTTTACGGTCGTTGGACCCTAAACCTGCCCGACCCTAAACCCGGCCACTGCAAACCTAAAAAGGCCTTCGACGTTTTTTAGCTTTCCTAGGGTGGGTTTTAAGGTGTGTAGGGTTAGGGTAATCTATTTGGAAGTCGTTATATACTTTACATTGTAGCAACTAACTCGATAGTTTTTTAGGGTTTGTAGTGGAGGGTTTAAGGTCGACATTTTAAAGCTTTCCTAGAGTGGGCTTTAGGGTGTGTGGAGTTAGGGTAATCTATTTGGAAGACGTTCTATACTTTAATGTGAGCATGTACATATTTTAATGTGAGAATGTACATGTTTTAATGTGAGGATGTACATATTCAAATGTGAGAATGTACATATTCAAATGTGAGAATGTACATGTTCAATTTTGAGAATGTATATGTTTTAATGAAGATCTCTGTATATGTTTGTATGACCATCTGTACAAGTTTTCTCCCTTATATGTACAGGTTTTAATCTAAGGATGTACATATTTAATGAACATTTGTAAAGGTTTATGTGACCTTCTGTATGTTTTTAATGCGAGGATGTACATGTTTTTACGTGAGGATGTGCACGTTTTAATGAACATTTGTACAGGTTTGTATGACCATTTGTACAAGTTTTCTTTTGTGTACTGTAAATTATAACTCTTAGCAACGTTAGTTTTACTTTTTTTAAAAAAAATTAAATGTTTTTTTCTTTTTACTTGCTAGGTCAACAATTATTTGGTTGTAGCTCTGTACCAAGTCACATGTAACCGGGATGACTACACCAAATTACATCTCTTTTCAATATCTATCAATTTTCCAATTAAACTTACATTTTTCTACATCCACTAATTTTATCAAATGTCCATTGTGCGGTCCCACTTCTTGCAATAGCCGTTGATGGTAGATAAAGTTCATTTTTATTATTTTTAGTTAGTTGAATATGTGAAAGGTAATTTAATCTCAAATACTATTTTTAGTTAATTTGTTAATACAAGCTAAATTAATATATCCCAACCTACTCAAATGATCACTACTCTATATTCTTAAACTTAGAGATATACACATACATTTTTAATAATTTATATTAGGGTGTGTAAAAAATCTCGATTTCAGTAAACTATACTAAAAGCCATAGTGGAAAGTCGGTTTACCGTAATAAATTTTAATATTATACTGATTTTAGTCAGTTTCAGTAATAAGTTGAATTTTTTTAAAACCGGTTTACTGAAAACCGCACTGATATATAAATTTTTTAAATAAAACTTATTTTTCCGAAAATTAGATCTTTCAATTTTTTTAATCCTACTAATCTCTTAGTATTCAAACTATAATTCTTGTTTTACATTTCCGCTTTGTTGTTGCGCCTTCAATGTAGTATAATAAGGAGAAAAGGTTAATACAAGTGTTTTGAATAGAATTATCAAGGCTTCTTTAGGTCTTGTAAGTTTAGATTTTGCCTATTTAGAAACTTTAGAAGAAGGTAAAGTCATTGTGTTGTAATTTATGTTTAACTTTGTATCACAAACTTTTCCAACTTGAATTTAAAATTTGCTTACTCGTATGCATTGACTTGTAGGGATTAAAGACCTGACTTTGAGTCAACCTACGATCACCATTGATGAGTTTGCAATTGTGTTCAAGTGATGAGACAATGACATAACATAAGATTTAAGTTTAATATAGGTAGATAGGTATACAACTACTTGGAATATTTCTATAAAAATTATGTGTCTTTATTGTTTTCATAGGAATTATATAATTAAACTCATATTATTTGAAGTGTACGTTTGTGTTTCAAAAATCATCTATGATGGTTTTGTATGGTTAGTTACTTCTATTAAATAAGGCAAATTCTTGGCTAAAGCTAAATGTAGCCAACTTGGCTACATCTATGAGGGAGATATGGGTATTGGGAGGGAGCGCGCATACACACTCTATCTTCATAGATTTCCCAAGATATTTTTTTACGCAGTTTTGTTATAGCATCTATCACAGCTTCTGGTTTAGGTGGACAGCCTGGCAAATAGACATCCACAGGAATTAGTTTATCGACCCCCCGAACAGTACTATAAGAATCCGTACTGAACATCCCCCCTGTAATTGTACAGGCTCCCATAGCAATAACATATTTTGGTTCGGGCATTTGCTCATATAATCTCACTAAAGACGGGGCCATTTTCATTTGTTTTACTTTTTTTTTTGCATTTTTTTCTTTTTTTTTCAAAAATATTATTCTTTTTCTTTTTATCACAAAAAACTTTAAACTGTTGTAACTTTTAATATATAAGTCCAAAATGAAAAAAAATTATATCATTGTTCACCTAAATTCAAGCTCTTCAAAACAAGACCACTTATGGATATTTTTTGACAACTTTGAAAAAAATTATTTTTATATGTATAATGCACAAAGCGTAAAAAAAACTTGTACAGATAGTCATACAAACCTGTACAAATGTTCATTAAAACATGTACATCTACACGTAAAAACTTGTACATCATCGCATTAACTCGACAGATTTTAAGGGTTTGTGGTAGCGGGTTTAACGACCCTAAACCCGCCACTGCAAACCTTAAAAATGCCTTCGACTTTTTTAGCTATCCTGGGTGGGTTTTTGGGGTGTTTTGGGGGTAGGGTAATCTATTTGGAATTTGTTTCGTACTTTATATTGTAGCAACTAACTCGACAGGTTTTTAGGGTTTGTGGTTGAAATACCCGGGAATTTGAGGTTAGGAGTACGATAATATATAGTCAGAATAATAAGTCCGAATTAGTAATATAGTGGCCCAGGGAAACTAATGATACTCCTATATTAATTTATTTCCTCGCTTTCCTCTCCACATTTATTTTAAATACATAGAGTTCTAATTCAAATTGACTTTCTCTTTGTACTTAATTAATTTCTAGAATTCAAATCTGAGTTTACTTCCTATTAGTATTTATCTCTGTTTATAGAGTTCAAATCCCATTTGACTTCTTCAAATTAATTTATATATATTTTGTTATTAGTATTCTAGAACTCTCTCTAACGCAATTATAATTCCCTTGCTAGTATTATTACTTTATTTTATTTAATTTATTTCAATCTCCTTCTACTTCCAAGTAAATGTTTATTAATTATCTTCCTAGATTTTCTATTCCATCCTTATCTTGTTACAACGATCTACTTTCTCAACAATATTCAAACTAGGAAATTATTTCTGAATTTCTAAAAGAATGTTGTTAGAGATTTTATTTTCCTTCCTGATGTTCCTCAACGTTATGTTGTTGTATAGGTTCCCTAAAAACAAATTACAATGTTAAGTATTTATTTTGATTTCCTTTTTGAGTTATTTGTGTTTCATATTTATTTAACTCTTTTGTTTAAGATAGTAATCATTAACTTGTTTAACAATGTCGATTTCCCTTATTTCCTATAATTTACTTATTTATATAACAACCTTCCCCACTACGGTCTACCTTCATCACGACGCTTCTACGCTTCTGCTCTACCAAAAACTTATTCACGTATCTTCTTCCTTGAGTTCTTATAATTCACGTTCTCAATTCTACCTTCGGCGTTCTTCACTCTACCCTTGCTGGATCGTTTCCCTTGGTGCCAATTATGAGCTTTGTTGGGTAATGTTTAACTTAGTTACTTAGTTATCTATTCATGGCTTGACGAATTCTGATTGTAATTTTGGTTACCTAGACGTCGATATCGTTGACGAGTGCTATCAATAGTCCGGAGCAGTTGGGTTCTTGAGGGATTTGGTTGTTCCAGGTAAATTCTGCACTCAATGGTTTTGATTGTGGTTTTGCGAAATATTGGAAAAGGGTTCGTTGTGTTTTATCTCGGTTGTGGTTTGGAGATTTGGGATTATTCCCCACGTTTTGGAATTGAGGAATTGGATTGAGATTGTGGTGTTCAATTGTGTTTTGGGAGTCTTTCACAGGTTGTATTCTGTTGTTTGGGAGCCCATAGGTGCTCCCCATTATTGATATTATTTGCGCTGCACACATTGTTGCAGTTAAGCTCTATGATCTACTCTATGTTACTGCTGTTTCATAGGGGGTGTGCACACTTAAGGACTTAGGGTGAGGTGGTTTGACGGTCCCATAGGTGACTGTCCTGGTATCGTTGTTTGGGGTCCCATAGGTGACCCCGTGTTCGGAATTGTGGTTATTACTCCCTGTTGAAAGCTCCCTACTGCAGTTCGGTATTGTTATGTTTTTCTGGAAATTCACTAACTTTTCAGTAAACCTTCTCATCTGATTGTTAAAGGCAATGGTGTTCTAAAATGTATTTTACAGCTTGAGGTGGAATTTACTCAGTTTTTCTGATTTGTGCGATCCTTTCTGTGTTTTGTCTATGTTTATGATCGCAGGTATTGATGACTGATTGTGGGATCGGGACAGCGAATCACTTAGTTTAGGGATCATGTATATAAAAGGCGATGTCTTGAATTTCAGTATTTAAGAGATGTTGATATGTTCTCAAGGTTTTTATAAATTAAACGTTATTTTGCTTCCGCGTAATTTGAAAGTTAACTTGGTTTTAATGGTTTAGTTCATCAGCCTGAGCACCCATGGGTATTGGGTGTGGCGGTAATGCCCTGGATATTTTGAGAACCGCTGCTATATTGAAGGTTATGTGCATTTGAGTTTGGTTATCTAAGTTAATTGCTCTTGACTCAGTTTTATCAGTTTTGTGGTGGTATTGAGTTTAATTAATGACTTCTTCTGCTCAAGAGATTCTCTTGTTGTTATTGTGTTTTGCATAAGTATTTCTAACGGTTTTTGGGTTCTATTTCTGTATTTAAAATTGCACTTAAGGACCTGTCCGAACGTCCGTCCGGGCATCAATGTTCGGACAGGCCCCGAATGTTTTAGAAACTCTCTGTTTTGGTGTGTCCGAACTTTGGTCCGAACATTGATGTTCGGACACGCCACGTTAAATTTCTTGGACTTTTTAAACTCACTTGTGTCCGAACTTCCAAGTCCGGACACAAGTTCGGACGCCTTTGGTTTTCAGACCTTTTAACTCTCGACTTGTGTCCGAACATCAATGTCCGGACACAAGTTCGGACGGATGGATTTTCACAGTTTAACTATCTCGGCTTGTGTCCGAACTTCCCATGTCCGGACGCAAGTTCGGATCAGGCTTGTTTTGCACCTTTAGGGCTCGTTTGGAGTCCGTTTTCGAAGCCGTTTTCACCGTTAGCTTTGTTATTTTATTTCCTATGTTTTAAGGCAAAATCCAGGGTGTTACAGTGGTAGCGGGTTTAGGGTCGTTTAGACCCTAAACCCGCCACTGCAAACCCTGAAAATGCCTTCGACGTTTTAGCTATCCTAGGGTGGTTTTGGGGTGTTTTGGGGGGTAGGGTAATCTATTTGGAAACCGTTTTATACTTTACATTGTAGCAACTAACTCGACAGGTTTATAGGGTTTGTGGTCGGGGGTTTAGGGTCTGCCACTATAAACCCTAAAAATGCTTTCGATGTTTTTTAGATTTCCTATGGTGGGTTTTAGGGTGTGTGGGGTTAGAGTCATCTATTTGAAAGCCATTATATACTTTAATGTGAGAATGCACATATTTTAATGTGATCATGTACATGTTTTAATGTGACGATGTACATGTTCAAATGTGCGAATGTACATGTTCAATTATGAGAATGTATATGTTTTAATGAACATCTGTACATGTTTGTATGACCGTCTGTACAAGTGTTCTTCCTTATATGTACATGTTTTAATCTAGGGATGTACATATTTAATGATTCGTACAGGTTTATATGACTATCTATATGTTTTTAATGTACATGTTTTTACGTGAGGATGTACATGTTTTAGTGAACATTTGTACAGATTTGTATGACCATATGTATAAGTTTTCTTTTACGTTCTGTGTTCCATACATGTAAAAATAATTTTTTTTAAAGTTGTCAAAATATATCCATGACTAGTCTTGTTTTGAAGAGCTTGAATTTAGGTGAACAATGATATAAGTTTTTTTCATTTTAGACTTATATATTAAAAGTTACAATAATTTAAAGATTTTGTGATAAAAAAAGAAAAAAAAAACAAAAAACAAACACAAAAACGCCGGAGCGCTTACGAAAGAAGGGCTACATGTACATGCAGCCAAGACGCTCTCTTAAATAATTATTCCTTTTATATTTTTTCACATTTGAAATTTTTTTCTACGATTTAAAAATATTCTATGTTCTAGATATCGGTTTACCGGTTGTACCATACCGATTTTCTGTAACCTAATTAGAATGATAAAAAAAATATGGTATGATAACTGATTCTAATATTGGCAAACTGAATTTGCGGTTAACTAGTAATCGGTAAACCTATCTAGACACCCATTAGATTAAACTAGTTATTTTCAACTTCTACCTCATTCTTTTGGCTTTTGAGAGCTGGTAGCTGATAGCTGGTATGAACTTAAAACTGATTTTAAAACTAGATGATTGTGTAAAAACTATAAGTTGTTCTTTTTGTATTAGATTTTTTGTAGTGATTAACCAACCGATAATGCATAAACCAACTGATTAACTAACTGATAATGCGTAAACCAACTTATTAACCATTTGAATAAACTTCATGGGTAGATGATATCCGACCCATAATATACCTAAAAGAATGGATTGAGATGATGGTCCCAATTAATAATACCTAAACCAACTTAAACTTTTACAAAAAAAGGGGCCTAATTAGATCATCTAATTATTTAGTTTATTAACTTCAGCTGCAAATAACAAGAACTAAATAACTGCAAATCATACGGTTCTGCATTGTTTTTTATATACACCTCTACGTTTTTGGTTCTGCATTGTTTTCATTTCTGCTGCTTCGGAAATTACACAATTGGTAGTAAAGAACTCTTTCGTTCTATCGGCTACGATCACGGATCACCTATTCCACCTTTCGATCCTTTCGCTCTTTTGATATTGATGGCGGAAACCAACAGGAATTCCTCCACTTCATCGGATGCCCCTGATACCTACATCGTATACACGGAGAAGCCAGAGGCCGGTAAAGAGGAATCTCATCATCTCCGGACTTTGTCCACCGTTGTTGGCAGGTAGATCAGAAATTCTCTTCATATCACTCCTTCGATTGTATGATAGTGTTTGCTAACTCCTGGGGCTTTCTTCGTCAAAAAACAAAAAAGTTCACCTGGGGTTTCATTTTGCTGATAATTTGTTTAAGATTTCCGTTGTCCTGGTCTTTCCGAAGCGTCTTTCTTAACTGAATTTTGCTTATTCTTCTTCCTCCAATAGTTTAATCGAATTACGGTTCCATTTGGAAAAGAAATGATGATTATCACAATGACATCTACTCGAGTGCAAAATGATGTTGCCTGAACTGATGATTGTCACATCCTACTTTGGTTGTACTCATTTGACAGAATGCTACAAGTGATTGAAATTTTCACCTAAAGTGGCAAGTACTTTTCACATTGTGATCTAGTTTTAAGGAGCGAAAAGAGAAACAAGGCTCATTTCAATTTGCCCGCTGTTTGATCATTAAACTTGTTTCTGTGGGATTGTTCATTCAAGATGATACTAATCTGCTGGCTGTTTCTCGCAGGCTAAGGTTCTTCATGTCTTCTTCCAGCGTATTATAAGAATGTTAGCCATAACCATTTTAGATAAGGAAAGATGGCTCCAACATCTTACTTTTTAGGCGCCACTAATGAAGATGTCCTGATTATCTTCCCGATTTCCAAATCTGTGTTTTAATTCATTTTTTGAGAATTTGTGCAGTTCTTTTATATGATAAATGATTGCGCCTTGTCAATCGTATCGTCCACTCCAACTTTTGATTTCATTTCTTGGAGATGTCTTGAGCAGTGACGAAGCAGCTAAAAAAGCTCTAGGTTATATTTACACCGAGTCTGCGACGGGTTTCTCTGCTACTCTTACCCCTGCTCAAGCTGAGGAAATGAAGAGTATGTCATGTTCATTGCCTATCTATATTGATATTTAGCAAATCAAAAACCTGGGTTATTGTTAAATATTCCACGTCCCTGTGCCAAACCAATACCATGAGTCTACAAATGAACTTATGTAAGCACCACTTAAAACTCATAAACATGAAAAGCTCCCTCACACACAACAGATACAATTGTAATGAGGATTCAAAGTTTCAATTATGGTTGTGGCTTGTGATAATCACTTAACTTCCACTAGAAGACTAAATAAAAACTATATTTGCTGCTTATGTTTCTTTCATACCGTCGTAATCATCATGTTCTAGTTTTGAGTTAATCCTTTAGTTTATCTGGATAGATAATTGAAAATCTAGTACAGTGAATCTCATAAGTATTTCCGAGCTTTCTTTCTGGCACCATATTTTTTTCCTGTTTGGAATTATGATTTCTCTGCTTCCGTGTGGTGCAACTATATAACAAAAATTTCTTAGACGAGTCTTAGATGCCAACATGGTATTATTTCTCAATGATAAGCATGATAGACATATTGCTACCTGGCTTTCTTGTTGGCAGAGCAACCTGGGGTACTTAGTGTTGTCAAGAACAAGACCTGTCAGCTGCTCTCCGGAACTGAGACAACAATACCCGGTTTACAGCCTTTCTGATGTTTTATTTTCTTGACCTTCAACTTGGCGTTATGGGGTTGACTTTCTTCTCACCATCTGATATCAAAGAGCAGTATTGTACCAGTCTGTTTTTGTTTCTGTAAAACATGAAAACCACAATGAGTATACTTACTGAAGCTACTAGTAGTTGACAACTATATGATGATAAATAAAAATGCAGGGGTATATTAAGTTTAAAGGCTATTAAGTTTCATTTTGGTTGATATGGGAATCTCAGGCAAGCCTCATAAGAGGCGCCTTTATGTTAGACACTTCTTGGAAATATGTTTTTTTTTTCTTCGGAAAATTACATCTCACCTATGATGTTTGTCAAAATTACATTTTTTATCTCCGTGGTTTCAAAAACTATTATTCTCACTCATGATGATTCCATCAGTTTATATCCGACACTTTCCGTCTAAATTGTCTTTTTCTAATTTTCGTTCAATTTAAGAGATGATTAAACGTTATCCAAATTTAATGAAACTTTATATGGATGGTATTAGAGTGTTATTTTTAAAATCTATGTCGAATTTCAAGTTTTGGCCGGTTACATATGACTAGATTCAATGTAAGATTTTTTTGCGATTTCTGAATCAAGTTGATTTTCTCTAATAATTATAAAATTTAGAATATGCTTAAAGATGTAGCTGATAAAAATTTCCATTGACTAATGTCAAAGTGTTATTTTTCGGATTTATGTCAAATTCCAAGTCTTCAAAACTCACAAGTGATTTGTGAGACCTAATGAAAACATGTTCAGAGTAATAATTGAATATAAACATGTGAGACCTAATACTGATATATGAAATACCCCAAACCTTGATGTGTTAATAAATTATATAATTATGGTCTTCTAAGGCTAATTAAGTCCTTAGGAGCAGTGGTGAAGAAAGGGAAACCAAAAGAAAGAGGAAAACGCGTAAAAGTCACAAAACGTAAAAACATGTGTTACGCAACCATAGGAGGCATATGACCTCGACTAGGATCCTAGATGGATTCCTAATGCTTAATTATGCCTAAATAATATGTGGGAACAAATCCCGAAGAAAACAAATCCATATAGTGGGTTAAAAACGCTAACGAAGCAATAAAGCACGTTTTTCGAGAAAACCCGGAAATGTGATTTTGAGTGGTCAAATGGACTTGTAAAAATTATAATTGATCATATAACTATAATAAAACATTATTGAAGGTTTAAGACCATTAAAAATAAAGAAACGAGAAAAATCCGGAAAACGGGCCTGGTTAGTGAAAAGTGCCAAACCGGGAAATTTAGGAGCGTTTCTTGCGAAAAGGCGAAAACGTCCTCCCTAGTAATTAATGGGGGCCGGTTTTTAGAAGTGTCCAGCACTCTCCCCTCTCTTAATTAATAACTAGCTAGTTGCTTGTTGAAGACTAAAGTCAAAAGCAAAAGTAAACAAATACCCTTAGTTTCTCTCTCTCCTCTCACTCTCACTTCCTCCCCCTCACTCACGTTTCTTTCCCATCTTTCCTACCTAGCTATTTGCTCCCCTCTCTTCTTCTACCTCATGCCAGCACAAGCTTCTCCCATGGCTTCCCCACCTTTCCTTGTTTGCCCAAGCTTCTACCAAGCTACAAACACAAAAATAATTACATATACTTCTTCACCTCATCAAGGGCTATCTTTCTCTCTTTTCCAAATCTCAAAAGGATGAAGTTGACCTCCATGGGTATGGCCCATTTGAAGAGAAAATCAGATTTTATGGAGCTAGGTTGCCTCCTCTTTCATCAAAGGTAAGAAAAATCACAAAAATCCCTCTCTTCCTTCATTTCCTTTGTGACCGAAAATTGTCCAGTTTTGAACCTCCATTGTTGCTCCTATTCTAGATTTGTTTTGTCAAAAGATGAGCTGGAGCCTTGCCTTGTTGCTTACCTAAAACTCCATTCTAGAACTTCATGGTAATGCCCTAATTTTAGTGTTTAAACCCTCTTGTTGAATTCTAGGGTTATTCCATGAGTCTAAGTGAATTACTTAGCACTTATTGTCTCTATTTAATATTGATTAGAAGTGGGCAAGTGGGAATTTACCTTTGGCCGGTTTCAATCAAGAGAAGAGAAGGGAAGAGAAAGAAGACTTGTGAATTTAAGGTAATTAAACTACCATAATGTTTACCCTTAAATGCCTTTGAAAGTTTGGGTTGGGTAACTAAAAGAATGAACCAAAACATGAGCTGGAATTGTGTTGGGTTGGAATGGGGAAGAGTTGTGTTTATGCTTAAGACAATGGCAAGTTGTTGTGTGATTTAAGAGCCAAGCAATTTATGACTTGTGCATTATGATGTGATTAATGAAGATTGGATGACAATTTGTGTGCTGGTAGAATCCTTTATGGATTTGGTTAGTTGAGCTTGAATTGGGTTAGCTTGTGTTGAATTGTGAATATTTTGGTTTAGGTGATGAAGATGATGAAATTTGGATGAGTTAGTATAGTAACGAAGTTGTGGCAAAATTTCTGTAGGAATCAAGTGTTCTAGGTGTTGTTATGAACTTGAGGAACCTAAGTTTGATTAGGAGAAAGTGGAGTGTAAATGAGTGGATTAAAGTCACCAAACTAGAGGATAAGAAGTGAGGAGATTTGTGCAAAAATCTGTAGCAATTAAGTGATATGAATGTTGGGTTTTGCTAGAGAGGAACTAAGGTGTGAGACTTGGAAAATAATGAAAGAGATTGGGAAGTAGAGATGAATGTGCTAGGAAGGTTTAGGAAAGGGCATATGGTTGGGAGAAGGTTGAAAAACTGTCATGAGAAGAGTTAGAAATGCACTAGTGTGCATAGAGTGCAAAAAATGAGGAATGAGAATTTGTAGAATTGACCAAAAATTTAAGTGATAGTTTTACCAATGGTTTAAGGAAGTTTAATGAGTGTTATTGGTGTTTTAACATGTTTGGATGTATGTGGGAAGGTTGGAAAAGATTTGGGTGAGATTTGGAGTTGGAATAGAAATCAAAACTGTCAAATTTGACAGATTTCTGCTATGGTCCGGGGACCTAGGTTAGGGACAAGGTCCCGGACCACATAAAAAAACAAGCCGAGAATTCATGTTACAAGCTGGTCCGGGACTTGGTCTAGGGTTAAAGTCGTACCATGTCAAAAATGCTGCTGAGAGTATCACGTACAGATGGTCCGGGACTTGGGGTGAGTACAAAGTCCTGGACCAATGCAAAATATGTCCTGAAAGTCTATTCCAGTGTTGGTTCGGGACTTAAGGGCCGGACCAAGTCCCGGACCACACCAAAAATGCTCCCGAAAGTGTTTTAAAGCCTCTAAATGTATGGGGATTGATGAGTAATGGTATTAGATGATGTTCAGGACTTGTGTGGTGACATGTAAAGGTCATTAAAAGTGCAGACACGTATTAGATTGAAGGTGAGAGTTGTGAACTTAAAACCACATAAGTAAAATTAAGATCAACGGGACAACGGGGTAAATACGGGCGTACCAATCGTTTACATACCGTATTGTCTTGATGTTAATAGGATCACTTGAAATGTTATCAGTGATTCGAGGATTATTCGAGGAACGTAACATGACATGTTAGGGAAATTCCATGGTGATAGGTATGGTTTTCTTGCAATCTGTGTCCTGTCGAGTTATACTCGGCTTGTGTGCTTGTGTGTTTTTATGGATGTTTACGACCTTATAAGATAAAGCATGTAATGAGTTTACAGTATTTGATTATGTGGCGCTTGTTATCGATACCGTCTAACCTCGAGAGTGTGCTAACTCCGTTAGCTAATCAACCCTAGGATCATGTAAGAGATCGGTATTCGGATTTAACGTTCCAACCTAAGGGAACGTTCTAACGACGGCTATTCATGTGTAAATTGTGGATTAATGTGTGTGAATATGTCTTACCTCCCCTGTGTGTCTAACTAGACTTATATCACTATAACGTGACATGATGTAATAAGTTCCATAAGGGAGCTTCTAACCGATGTATAGCTTGGGGGATGAGAAATCCGGGTGTCCGGTCGCGCGCATATGTATGGGAGTTGATATCTAGATAAGAATCAACTCTCTCCTTGTATGGTTGTTTTCCTTCTTGGAATTCAATCTTCCACGAGCCTCATAAATGGCTCTCGTGCATTGACTTTTGATTGAGGTTAGGGGGAAATTGTGTACGGAGTGCTTGGATCTATATTACATCCGACACATCTTGAGTAAAGTATACGTTCTCTAAGAAGAACGGTAATATGTTATGTAATGAGCTCGACATGAGAATGAAGATATTCTCTAGGCTCTATAAAATTGGCTAACTCTTATTTCGGTCCGAGTCCTCACATGACTCGTTCCTGAGTTATGTTGTGTGTATGTTAATGTGTGATGTATATTGTTATGTTCATGTACATTGATCACTGAAATCAACCCCATGTTTATTATGAGAAGTAAATATTGTAGCCCGATTAATAAGAAATTGGCTCCATTAAGGTAAAAACCCCCAAGGGCTAAAGAACACAGTAATGTAATCTAACAAACATTGAGTTGTTAGCCTGATTATTTGTATACCATTGTTTGGATATGTGTTGATTGTGAACATGATGTGTGTTTATAGCGTTTCATGTATGATTTACATAAAATCAACCGCATGCTTAGACGACAATTAGTTGTGTGTGGCCCGGTAGTAGCGGGTTGCACGTCTACCATACCAGCAAAGGTGCTGAGCCCCTTTAGGGCCACCTATTACTTTTCAGGTACAATGAAGGTGCCCTTCGTTCAAGAGTAGGACGGGAATTGTGGTGCATGGGTAGTCTGTGTTATGTTAAGTGTATTTGTTTGAAAAGTAAGACCGAACTTGTTTTCGACGATAGGTTGTAAAATACTCGGTACAGTTTGGAATGTAAACGTATTTGACTCAGTTTAGAAGTGAAATGGATTTGTAATGTGTAAGTGCTCGGGAATCTGGTCCATCAGACCGGTACATTGTGTAAGTATTAGCCTTGTTAGCCACGTGGGTGGCTAACGGCGTGTAACACAGTCGATTGAGTTAAGTGTTGTGTAGTATTTCCGCTGCGATCAGTTGTTAAGTACGGTGTTTGTGGTTGGGGTGTTACAAAAAGTGAAGCAAAGTATCGCTCTGATGACTGGAATTACCGAGCTTAGGAAGTACCGAGTTATGATTAGAGACTTGGGTTTAAGGGTTGAGTGATAGCGTGAGAGATACGCTAGTTAGGAATTACCAGTGTGTACTGCTTACCTACAATATCCTCCCCGCCCTCCACATCCCCCGTTCTATAACTCGGGAAAGAACGCCAGAGAGATGGAAAGCCCCCTCAGACTCGGGAAAACCCGATCTGGCCGTTATTAAGTAATTTTGTACGAGCGAAGAACCTGTCATACGGTAGATTCCAAGCACTGGAAATTCCAGAGACGGTTCCTGTCTGAACAGGTTTACCCGCACTTAATAGCGGAAGACTAAGAACCGTACCTATAGGAAAACAAAATTTCCGGCAACCTGGGTCGACATGCCTAGAAGTCGAGAGAGCCCGACCCGACCAACAAGAAGGAAAGTACTAATTGTACAAAGAAGCGGAAAATGAAGAAGTAATAAAACCCGAGACGCATGTCTACGGGACCGCAATTGTTAGATAATACCACCAATGGCATACTAACTGACTAAGGAATTAGTCAGAAGCGGGTAACTCCAAACCTACACGACCAAGGGATTACAACCCCTGATTGACAAGCCTAGACGATTATGAAAAAATTTACGCGACATACACCAATAGGACTACTACGTAGTGCCTAAACAAGAGTCAAGCCTCGGTAACCACAGTAAATGTGTGGAGACGAGCAATAAGGAATGACACAGAACTAAACGTATAGGGGCCTCCGAGAGTGGAGAGTCACCCTGATTTATGACTATCATGTCAAGACCAATGAAGTTGCGCAGTAGAT
>CM041777.1:226660290-226729436 GCA_023374045.1 Limonium bicolor | reverse complement strand
TGATTATCAAATTAGAGAACCAAAGGAAGAGCCAATAAGGCTACCAAATACGGTGTGAATAAAAGTAGTGTTGAACTGATAGCCAGCCTGTATGGCGCACTTGCCATGGCAAGTGCTGCGATAACGGGGCTATTCGGAGAAATTTTTAACGACTATGAAGTACTTAGTAGAGTACCCTGATGGAGAATGAAGCGATTATGGGATCACGAATCCTAAGAACTGGAAGAGTGAAACCTTGGAAGGGCTTAACGGCCTAACCCTTGTATTTAAGGATATACTAGTCAGGGAGAAGCTAGACTCGGTCAAGGCGAGAAGACATTTTAAATACCATGAATAATTTTCTTTTAAACCCAACTTTTTCTTTTAAACTCAGATTTATTTCAAACCCTCTTTCACACCCAAATTTTCTCCCAAACTCATATTCATTTCAAATCTTATTTTAAGCTCAAATTTATCTCAAACTTTAGATTTTCTTTGAAACCAAAACCAGAAGACCTACACCGGCCTCAGCGCCACACAATAGGTAAGTTATACCCAGTTCACTTTCGAATCCATACTACATACAAAAAGAAGGTAGAACATACCTAAGAGCACAGTAGTTGAATTTCCCTTGATTAAGTTCAGGAAGCACCAAATGTGCATTATCATAGGACGATATAAGAAGAGTTGACAACAGAATACTCCACATAGGCGTGTGATGGACACTACGAGTGTATAAAAATGAAATGTGGGACGACCGCACTTCGAAGGAGCTTGCGGGCCTGACAGACACATTTATATGTTAGTCAGGTAAGTAGTAATGTATCAGTAAGGTACCCCACATATTGATACGAGTAGAGTCAGAAACACGGAAAGTAGTCGACTCCATACAACAATCAGCAGTGGAATTCAGACCATCGAACGATTGAAGTGAAAGGACTCAATTAAGTTAATGGACTAAAGAAATTAGTGAATTCATTTCAGGAAAATGATTAAGAGTCAGGAAGTGCGAAGTGCGCTAACTAATAAGTGCAGGCAATTGACATGTCTCAAGAAACTCAAGGGAAAATATGATAGCTGAAATGAATACCCAGCTTAAAAATGGAAAGGCAAATGCCTAACATGGACACATCAATGTCCAACGAACGGGATGAAATTCCCAGAACAATTACCAAGGCGACCGGGGAAATATTATTCTTCACTGAAAAAGATATTAAACCCAGCCCAGAACGAAGCGTAAATGGCCTAACCTAAAAGGGGGACATTACAATTCTGAACAAGGAAGTTTGAAATACGGTACCACAAGGCGGTGTAGTTAACTGCACACACTCATAGATAAAGCCAGATGAAATGGCGTAACTTAACAGCACCCATGAATAACCCTAAAAGGGTGTCTGAGTCAACAATAGTTGAACGAAATATCATGACAAGAACACAATAGTTGAAACAAATACCCAATTTATACACCAAAGGGAAATCCACTTAACAGGAGATACCCTAAATTGCCTAAAGAGCAACCTGATATTACCTAACAGGCCTCCCGTGAAAGGAAGCGTGATGCAACGACCTTATCATGATGCCCAGTACCGCCTCTAGACCATCTGATGGTATACGGATACTACGAGCAGTGCTCGAGGCAACGTGGCTTATAAGTCGTAAACCGAATACAATGTGTAAATTCAAACAGTTATAAAACCTAAATAATGCCATAAGAAGAATTGCCGGAATTGGCATCAGTAAGAGAAGAGATTGTGTTATACGAGTTAATAGAGCGGAGAACGAACCACACCTCATAAGGGTGGGGAAACCTCTCATTATTGTGAGGCCTCTGAAGAGGTGTAAATGTGGACCCTCTAGAAAAGACTTTCACCAACTGAAAAACAGTAATTGTAGGTAGAACGGGATCCAAATACCTAGAATTTTCTAAGGGTATCCCATTTAACTTGTAATGAAAGAAGAGGACACCTCAGTTTGTTCATGTGATAAATCGAAGCTTGAGTATGTGGAGAGATTTTCAAGACTAGTGTACAAAAGAAGCTTTTATAGCAATTGTGGAAAACCGGAGGAGTGGTCAGTTTAGCAACAAACACCATGTGTGTTCAACACGAAATGTAGATTGAAGAACGCTCAAAGAGCATAGGGACTTAAAGAATAACATACCCTGTAAACAGCCAAGAAAAAGGCAAACCATGGTATGGATGGTGGAAGTACATGAGCGGAAACTAACATAGTAGCCGATGCCATGTAAATCAGTACGGTATAAGGAATAAGGACATGGTGCACAGCAAGCGACCATTACATGTAATGATATGGAGAATAAGCAGAGTTATGAGTCAGACTCAGTGGTGATGCAAGGTAAGTGATGGTAAATAGACTGGGCAGTAAAGCTAGTAGCCTGTACCATGTGACAAAAGATCACACAGAATAGGCATTGTTCATTCCTATTGAAATGGCATACGGAACTGGAAGTGTATCCCTAGAGGATCAGTTTGATAACAGAAGTAATAAACAACCAACCCGTACTAGATATGAAAGACTAGTAAACACCAGTGAATATGGCGCAAGCCAGTTAAACGAAAAGCTAGAAACAAAATTGTGCGGCCTTGTGCCATAGGGGATGAACAATCACAACAAAAATGAATCCCACCGCAATAAAAGCGAATGAGACTTATGAACGTTATACGGACCGATGCATAGAAATACGGGGTCATACAAATGAAAGAGTACTTGTACAAAATCAAATAAGTAAGCACGATTCAAAAAGGAATGATCAGGAGTCAGTGACTATAGAAGCACTGAATACCAAATGCCGGTATAGAATATACCTCAAGTGTGAGAACAATAGAGGGAGCACTACATGCTAGGTAGTAGCTCAACCTCAACCGACAGTAAGTTGGATACGGAGATACACAGCTGTATGCACTATAGATATCCAAAGGATTGGATAGAAAACCAATAACTCATAGAATTCGCGCACGGTAAGAGATACCACACGTCGGTTTAGAAACCGTTATTCCCAAGATAAAAGGGATAAATGGTAGATGTACAATACATTAAGAGTAACAAAAAGGGCGAACTAAGCTCTAAAGTTATCAGGGTCGTGCAGCAGAAGCTAGTTGGTCCATGCTTAAAAAATTGAATATGCCTTGAAGCCTCTCAGGCTAAAACCAAACCCGGTTATGAGTTAAACAAACTCATGGAGGTTGAGATCCTCTAACCAGATTGCATGTTCAGGGACTAAACCGTCAATATGGTTAAGATTCTCTAACCAGATTGCATTGTATAATAGACCTCATGGAAGTTAAAGCACTTTATAACGCCCGAAACTAGCGAACCAATGTTCAGTGGGAAACATATGGTCGATTACATGGGCGTAATCCCTTTTTTTTTGGGGGGGGGGGGGGTTTAGAGCGAAAAATCGCTTAGCGTATGTTTACGTGTACGTGAACTATGGTGTGCATAGCAAAAAATAATTTGTTCTGATGATTGATGCGCATGTTACAGAAACATAAGTATTCATGCATGGTTAATTGTGGTCATTGCGAACAGGAGATACGAATACCATTGGTATAAACGTACCTACCTTGTTAAGATTGGTGTGAGAGTACAAGTGTAAGGGAGGAGAGAAACTTCTGGGGAGATAAACCCCGATAGTATATGTTTATTTGAGACCAAATATAGTATTATGTGTTGTGATTTTGATAAAAAAAATATTGTGATGTATGAATCGGTATGAAACCGATGAAGAACCTAGTGAGAATTGGATTCCCTAGGTAAGTTGATTAGAGGCGAATTGAGAATGGTAGATGGACGGAGTTCCATCCCTTGGAGTTGTATTGCTTTGTGATTATGACTAGAATGATTAAAAAGATAGAAAATGGTAAATGTTTGAATTAGTTGTTGGTGTGAAATTGAAGTGGGAGGTGGAGCTTGATTTGCATGCGATCAAGGGAAACTAAACACAAATTGGGGTAGAAGGATAGTTCAACATTGATGCTGATCACATCAGGGTTGGATGACTCTTGAAGCTCCCTGTAAGTGGTCATAAGTAATCGCGTTAAGAATATATACAGTTAGCATAAATTAGACTTGGAGTTGTATTGCGTTTTCAAAAAGGATTTTCAATTGGTATTTTTTTAAATAAAGGATTTTCTTCTACTTGGCCTCGTAAAAAGGATTTTCTGTTATTTAGTCTCGCTCACGAGCCGAGGACGTATGAGCTTTTTGTCTTCGGACCGGTGACATGAGGAAATACAACAAAAGGTATGTGATTGTTTTGATCTTCTAAAGGACTGGGGACCAGAAAGCATAAGTGTCCATCACGACCGGTACCTTCAAGATCACAGTGTGTATTACTCGATATGGGACTCGAAGACTGAGATGTCTTGTAGTCTTAGGACCGAGCTCATGGAGAGAATACAAAAGAGTATTTTCGATTGTTATACATGTAGTGACATGTTATGTGGTATGTGTAGTATACATTATCCAGACCCTTGAGTCTGAAGGTTATATCAGGTGTATGTTGATATGTAAGATTTCTAAGTTGATATGTAAAATTTATGTTGCAAAAGTAATCCCTGTATTTTAATTAAGTAATGCATGAGAATTGTGGAACTTTGAGGACAAAATTCTTTTAAGGGGGATAGATTGAAATACCCCAAACCTTGATGGGTTGATAAATTATATAATTATGGTCTTCTAAGGCTAATTAAGTCCTTAGGAGCAGTGGTGAAGAAAGGGAAACCAAAAGAAAGAGGAAAACACGTAAAAGTCACAAAACGTAAAAACATGCGTTACTCAACCATAGGAGGCATATGACCTTGACTAGGATCCTAGATGGATTCCTAAGGCTTAATTATGCCTAAATAATATGTGGGAACAAATACCTAAGAAAACGAATCCATAGTGGGTTAAAAACGCTAACGAAGCTTTAAAGCACATTTTTCGAGAAAACCCGGAAATGTGACTTTAAGTGGTCAAATGGACTCGTAAAAATTATAGTTGATCATATAACTATAATAAAACATTATTGAAGGTTTAAGAACCATTAATATTAAAGAAACAAGAAAAATCCAGAAAACGGGCCGGTTAGTGAATAATGCCAAACCGGGAAAAATAGGATCGTTTCTTGCGAAAAGGCAAAAACGCCCTCCCTAGTAATTAATGGGGGCCGGTTTTTAGAGTGTCCAGATTTAATACCCTTACTGCTAATCTTGTAATTAACCCTTAATCACCTCGATAATCAACACATACGCAGCGGATAATCTAAATACGACGGCGGGTGAAATAATGCCATTAGCCACCCACATGGCTAACAAGGCCTAACTCAATACAGCATCGTTCTGATGGACTGGAATTCCCGAGTACTCAATACAGATACAATTCTCATTCTTTACTAAGCCGAGTCTCAAACAATACAAACTATACCGAGTTTCTATTACAAATCAAATGCCGTTACACTTTCAGTCTTACAATACTAACAATCACAATTACAATGTAATTACATAATCTAACTACCCATGCTAACCGCAACCCATCCTACTCTCGAACGGTTATCAACTCCAAGTGCCTGAAAAAGAATGGGTGGCCCCAAAGGGGCTCAGCACCTTTACTGGTATGGTAGTTGTGCAACCCGCTACTACTGCGCCACACTCAACTAATTCTCATCTTAGCATGCGATTGATTTTATTTAAATCATGACATGAAGTGCAATAAACGTACATCATGCTCGCATCATAACAAGTATTCAAACATAGAATACAATCAGTGTGACTAACACAATAGTTAGTTAGTTTACACAATCTCACTCTTAGGCCCTGAGGGTTTTACCTCGCTAATGACCCGTTCTCATTGTTCAATACCTTTCCATTCTCCTTGGATACTTTTTTTGTTCTCTTAGTTCTTTAGACACTACGTGCCTCAATCATAGTTCCTCAATTATTCCTCTCTCGAATAATTCCTAAGTCAATACACTTGACCTCCTGGCAGAGACATTCACAAGACTCACCACCAGGCATAAACGTTACTAGTCTTACTTCCCCGGTTTCAACCCAATACCGGGTCTAGCATGGTGGGAAGGCTCAACTAGTAACCGGAACTACTCTCTTAGTTCCTTATTCTCACGAACGTCCGTATCTCTACCGGACTTCTCATATTCCCAAATACTCCTCTCTCGGAGTCATAACATATTTATGTTTATTAGTCTAGAAGCATCACTCTCGATGTCATCTAATGACTTAGGGAATTTTCTCAAGTTCTTGTATTCTTAGATTTATGGGTTGTCCCAACATTTCGAATACTTATTCATTTAGGTCGTTTCTCGTACCGGGTTGGATCCTCATATAGGAGGTTGACTACCTTTCAAAGGGAGTTTGGTGGTCCCTTATATATTTTTTTTACTTTTTCATGAGTTCATAACTTTGAACTATCATTATTCTCTTAATCGAGGTTCTTTATGTTTTCCACTATTAATTAGTTCGTGGATTGTTTCGGTACGGTTCTCTAACCGTTAACGAGAGTTTACTAATCCTGTACATCTCTCTCACGTTCTAGTGAGTTCATAAGGTTGCATTATCGTGATTCTCTAATCGATAGTTCTCATGCGTGTTTTCTACGTTCACATTATTTGTGGGACGAATCTTTCTACGAGCCACTAACCAAACAACACTCATTTACAAGTCGGTTTACAACACTAAGTTAGACCACACAATCAACAGGGATGGTTAGCACATGCAACAAGCATTAAGGTATACATAACAATGCAATAAACATTTTTCATGCATTTATCTTGTTAGGCCGGCACACAAGCAAACAACACACAAACCGAGAGGACTCGGCAGGACACAAGTTGCAAGAAAACCATACCTTTCACCATGGAATTACTCTACCATGTCATCTTTCGTTCCTCGGATTATTCTCGACTCATTGATAATATTTCAAGGGGATCTATTAGCATTCAGACCATACGGTATGTAAACGATTGGTACGCCGGTATTTAACCACATTATCCCGTTACTCTTAACTTTGTTCAAGTGTTCCTAAGTTATCGACTTTCTCATTCAATTCTCATACTTGTTTATGCCTCTAAGGACCCTTACATGTCACCAAACAAGTCCTATTCATCATTTAATACCAATACCCATCAATCCCCACTCATTTAGGGGCTTAAAAACACTTTCGTAAGGAATTTGGGGTGGTCCGGGACTTGGTCCGGCCCCTAAGTCCCGGACCAATTCTGGACTTAACTCTCGGCAGAAAATACAATGAGGTCAGGGACCTTGTCCCTAGCTCAAGTCCCGGACCAAGTCAGGCATGCACTCTCGGCTCAATTTTAAGTGTGGTCCGGGACCTTGTCCCTAACCTAGGTCCCAGACCATAGTCCCGGCTCAATTTTAAATTGTTTTCCAACCCCAAATCTTACCCAATTCTTTTCTAATATTTCCAAATGTTTCCAAACATGTTATAACACTTAAACACTCATTAAACCTTCCTAAACCATTGTCAAACCTTTACTCAATTCTTTGCTCAATTGACAATTCATATTTCCCATTTTTGCACTTATGCACACTTGTGCATTTCCAAAACTTCTCTTGACATTTTACACTTCTAATCTCAACCATTTTGACCATTCTAAATCCTTTCTAGTCATTTTCAAATTCATTACTCAATTCACCCCTTATCCTCAAAGTCATGCCCACTAGTTCTCTTCTAGAATTCCAAGGCAACTCAACTTCACATTTGCTACAGATTTTGCACACTCAAATATCTATCCTTAAACAGGCATTTCTAGGGTGATTAACCAATAAATTCACCCCTTTCAACTCCTAGTTAGTCTTAGGTTCTCCAAGCTCATAAAGTCACCTAAACCACTTAATTTCTACTGAAATTTTGCCATAGTTCACCTACAATCCTAGCTTGCCCAAATGCATTATTTCATCCACCTAAAACAATTCCAACTATCCATATCCCTAGTGGATCCTACCAGCACACAACATCCATCCAAAACTCTTCAAACACAATATAATGCAATATCTCAAATGCATGGCTCCAAGTCCCTTAAATCACACAACAATTCACCAATACATTAAACTCAACCACAAATCTCTCTAATCTCAATAAAACACATTTTCGGTTCAGATTTTGATTAATCTTTTTATTTCCCAACCCAAAATTCTAAAGGCATTTAGAATAGCCATCAAGGTAGATCATTTACCTTAGTTCTCCATTTCTTTTCCAATCTTCTCCTCTTCTCTTTCACCTTACATTTTTGGTCAAGGGAAGCAATGAAATTTCTAACACTCTAGACTAACATTTAATAAGGAAATGGGACTAAGCAAAGTTACTTAGGCACATTAATTAATCTAGAACAAGGAAAGGTGCTTAAAGAAAAAATTAAGGGATTACCTTTTAAAACCCTAGAATTGGTTTTCAACCATGAATTAAAGGAGGGCTTTCAACCACCATTGGAGACTTGAACCAATTCTCAAAACAAGAAAGAAATCAAGGCATCAAGAGGGGCAAAAATCGGCTAGGTAAGGAAGAGGAGGAAAATGAGTTTTTCTTGAATCTTCTTACCTTAAATCGAAGAGGGGATGAACTAGCTCTAGAAAATGAGATTTTATTCTCAAATGGGCCTATACCCATGGAGGTCATCTTCATCCTTTGGAGATTTTGAAATGAGCACTAGATAGCCCTTGATGAGGTGAAAAAGAATATGTAATTTATTTTCCATTTGGAGTTTTGGTGTAGCTAGGGCAAGCAAAGAAAGAGGAGCTGTCATGGATGGAGCTTAAAATTGCCATTGAGGGAGGGGAGAGAGAAGGCTCACGGCTGGGAGGAAGGAAAGTTGGGAGAGAGGAGGGAAATGAGAGGAGAAAACACTTTTCTACTTTCTACTTTTTCACTTTTTGACTTTTCTTCTCTTTTTCTTTCTAGCTAGTTATTAATAGAGAGAGGAGGCTGATTTGTTTACAACAAACCTGCCCCCTATATTCGTTGGATAGGGGCGTTTTCGCCTTTTTACAAGAAACTCCCCTAAACTCCCGGTTTTGACACTATTCACTAACCGGGCCCGTTTTTTAGATTTTTCTCATTTCTTAAATTTTAATGGTTCTTAGGCTTCCATTAATGTTTAAGTCTAGCTATATGATCAAATATAGTTTTTACGGGTCCATTTGACCACTTAAAGTCACGTTTCGGGTTTTCTCGAAAAACGTGCTTTAAAACTCGTTTGCGTTTTTAACCCACTATATGGATCTGTTTTCTTCGAGAATTGTTCCCACATATTATTTAGGTATAATTAAGCCTTAGGAATCCATCTAGGACCCTTGTCGAGGTCGTATACCTCCTATAGTTGCGTAATGCTCATTTTTACGTTTTACGCTTTTTAAGCGTTTTCTCTTTTCTTTTGGTTTTACTTTCTTCACCAAAGTTCTTTAGGCATCATTAGGCCTCTAAAATTCATATGAGAATAATTTGATCACCATATTTAAGTTCAGGGTATTTCAATGCACTCTCCCCTCTCTTAATTAATAACTAGCTAGTTGCTAGTAGAAGACTAAAGTCAAAAAGCAAAAAGTAAACAAATACCCTTATTTTCTCTCTCTCCTCTCACTCTCATTTCCTCCCCCTCACTCACGTTTCTTTCCCTTCTTTCCTGCCTAGCGATTTGCTCCACTCTTCTTCTACCTCATTCCAGCACAAGCTTCTCCCATGGCTTCCCCACCTTTCCTTGTTTGCCCAAGCTTCTACCAAGCTCCAAACACAAAAATTATTACATATGCTTATTCACCTCATCAAGGGCTATCTTTCTCTCTTTTCCAAATATCAAAAGGATGAAGTTGACCTCCATGGGTATGGCCCATTTGAAGAGAAAATCAGATTTTATGGAGCTAGGTTGCCTCCTCTTTCATCAAAGGTAAGAAAAATCACAAAAATCCCTCTTTTCCTTCATTTCCTTTGTGACCAAAAATTGTCCAGTTTTGAACCTCCATTGTTGCTCCTATTCTAGATTTGTTTTGTCTTCAATAGATGAGCTGGAGCCTTGCCTTGTTGCTTGCCTAAAACTCCATTCTAGAACTTCAAGGTAATGCCCTAATTTTAGTGTTTAAACCCTCTTGTTGAATT
Organism: Limonium bicolor; assembly: GCA_023374045.1. NCBI lineage: Eukaryota > Viridiplantae > Streptophyta > Magnoliopsida > Caryophyllales > Plumbaginaceae > Limonium > Limonium bicolor. The sequence goes on along the minus strand of CM041777.1, from coordinate 226,719,332 downwards.
CTAGGGTTATTCCATGAGTCTAAGTGAATTACTTAGCACTTATTGTCTCTATTTAATATTGAATAGAAGTGGGCAAGTGGGACATTTACCTTTGGCCGGTTTCAATCAAGAGAAGAGAAGGGAAGAGAAAGAAGTCTTTTGAATTTAAGGTAATTAAACTACCATAATGTTTACCCTTAAATGCCTTTGAAAGTTTGGGTTGGGTAACTAAAAGAATGAACCAAAACATGAGCTGGAATTGTGTTGGGTTGGTATAAGGAAGAGTTGTGTTTATGCTTAAGCCAATGGCAAGTTGTTGTGTGATTTAAGAGCCAAGCAATTTATGACTTGTGCATTATGATGTGATTAATGAAGATTTGGATGACAATTTGTGTGCTGGTAGAATCCTTTATGGATTTGGTTAGTTGAGCTTGAATTTGGTTAGCTTGTGTTGAATTGTGAATATTTTGGTTTAGGTGATGAAGATGATGAAATTTGGATGAGTTTGTATAGTAACGAAGTTGTGGCAAAATTTCTGTAGGAATCAAGTGTTCTAGGTGTTGTTATATATTTGAGGAACCTAAGTTTGATTAGGAGAAAGTGGAGTGTAAATGAGTGGATTAAAGTCACCAAACTAGAGGATAAGAAGTGAGGAGATTTATGCAAAAATCTGTAGCAATTAAGTGATATGAATGTTGGGTTTTGCTAGAGAGGAACTAAGGTGTGGGACTTGGAAAATAATGAAAGAGATTGGGAAGTAGAGATGAATGTGCTAGGAAGGTTTTGGAAAGGGCAAATGGTTGGGAGAAGGTTGAAAAACTATCATGAGAAGAGTTAGAAATGCACTAGTGTGCATAGAGTGTAGAAAATGAGGAATGAGAATTTGTAGAATTGACCAAAAATTTAAGTGATAGTTTTTCCAATGGTTTAAGGAAGTTTAATGAGTGTTATTGGTGTTATAACATGTTTGGATGTATGTGGGAAGGTTGAAAAAGATTTGGGTGAGATTTGGAGTTGGAATAGAAATCAAAACTGTCAAATTTGACAGATTTCTGCTATGGTCCGGGGACCTAGGTTAGGGACAAGGTCCCGGACCACATAAAAAACAAGCCGAGAATTCATGTTACAAGCTGGTTCGGGACTTGGTCTAGGGTTAAAGTCCCGTACCATGTCAAAAATGTTGCCGAGAATATCACCTACAGATGGTCTGGGACTTGGGGTGAGTACAAAGTCCCGGACCAATGCAAAATATGTCCTAAAAGTCTATTCCAGTGTTGGTCCGTGACTTAAGGGCCGGACCAAGTCCCGGACCACACCAAAAATGCTCCAAAAGTGTTTTAAAGCCTCTAAATGTATGGGGATTGATGGGTAATGGTATTAGATGATGTTTAGGACTTGTTTGGTGACATGTAAAGGTCATTAAAAGTGCAAAGAAGTATTAGATTGAATGTGAGAGTTGTGAACTTAAAACCACATAAGTAAAATTAAGATCAACGGGACAACGGGGTAAATATGGGTGTACCAATCATTTATATACCGTATTGTCTTGATGTTAATAGGATCACTTGAAATGTTATCAGTGATTCGAGGATTATCCGGGAATGTAACATGACACGTTAGGGAAATTCCATGGTGAAAGGTATGGTTTTCTTGCAATCTATGTCCTGTCGAGTTATACCCGACTTGTGTGCTTATGTGTTTTTATGGATGTTTACGACCTTATAAGATAAAGCATGTAATGAGTTTACAGTATTTGATTATGTGGCGCTTGTTACCGATACCGTCTAACCTCGAGAGTGTGCTAACTCCGTTAGCTAATCAACCCTAGGATCATGCAAGAGATCGATATTCAGATTTAACGTCACAACCTAAGGGAACGTTCTAACGATGACTATTCATTTGTAAATGGTGATTAATGTGTGTGAATATGTCTTACCTCTCCTGTGTGTCTAACTAGACTTATATCACTATAACGTGACATGATTTGATAAGTTCAATAAGGGAGCTTCTAGCCGATGTATAACTTGGGGGGTGAGACATCCATGTGTCCGGTCGCACGCGTATGTATGGGAGTTGATATCTAGATAAGAATCAACTCTCTCCCTGTATGGTTGTTTTCCTTCTTGGAATTCAATCTCCCACGAGCGTCATAAATGGCTCTCCTGCCTTGACTTATGATTGAGGTTAGGTGGAAATTGTGTACGGTGTGCTCGGATCTATATTACATCCGACACATCTTAAGTAAAGTATACGTTCTCTAACAAGAACGGTAATATGTTATGTAAGGAGCTCGACATGAGAATGAAGATATTCTCTAGGCTCTATAAAATTGGCTAACTCTTATTTCGGTCCGAGTCCTCACGTGACTCGTTCCTGAGTTATGTTGTGTGTATGTTAATGTGTGATGTATGTTGTTATGTTTGTGTACATTGATCACTGAAATCAACCCCATGTTTATTATGAGAAGTAAATATTTGTAGCCGCCTAAACGGGTAAGTGTTGACTAATAAGAAATTGGCTCCATTGAAGTAAAAACCCCCACGGGCTAAAGAACACAGTAAAGTAATCTAACAAACATTGAGTTGTTAGTCTGATTGTTTGTATACCATAGTTTGGATATGTGTTGATTGTGAACATGATGTGTGTTTATAGCATTTCATGTAAGATTTACAAAAAATCAACCGCATGCTCAGACGACAATTAGTTGTGTGTGGCCCGGTAGTAGCGGGTTGCACGTCTACCATACCAGCAAAGGTGCTGAGCCCCTTTGGGGCCACCCATTACTTTTCAGGTACAATGAAGATGCCTTCGTTCGAGAGTAGGACGGGAATCGCGGTGCATGGGTAGTCTGTGTTATGTTAAGTGTATTTGTTTGTAAAGTAAGATCGAACTTGTTATCGGCGATAGGTTGTAAAATACTCGGTACAGTTTGGAATGTAAACGTATTTGACTCGGTTCAGAAGTGGAATGGATTTGTAATGTGTAAGTGCTCGGGAATCTGGTCCATCAGACCGGTACATTGTGTAAGTATTAGCCTTGTTAGCCACGTGGGTGGCTAACGGCGTGTAACACCAGTCGATTGAGTTAAGTGTTGTGTAGTTTCCGCTGCGATCAGTTGTTAAGTACGGTGTTTGTGGTTGGGGTGTTACAATATATATGAGGTGGTGGTTGTGGTGAAGATCTATTATCCTGAACATGGTCACCATTAGCTGCACCATGTGTAACATGATCAGAATTTGATGCATCCACTAGAGCATTATCATTGAATATAAAGGTTTCATTGCTCCGATATTCATTAAAACATCTTGTTGGTATTGTGGAATTAATTTCACCTTAATCATATCATTAAGGGAAACTAACCAGACTTTTGTACTTCTAAATATATACCCTAAATGAGGAACCAACAACCAATGAATAAGTGGTCGGTCACCAAACACTGAACTCACAATCCTAGAGTAAAGGCTAAGCCCAAGACTAGCCGGTCAAAATCAGTCGGGTTTCTCGAGCAGTCTCCCTGACGAACTCCCTACTATGACCCCGGTTATCCTCGTAGAGTTTTAATGACCTAGCACGCTCGATGCTGACATCTAGTTCCATCAGTCTCGTCACACAACCTATCTCCAACACTCTCACACCTCCCTGGCACGTCATTAAATACCATAAGATTAATGTGTCATTTTCTTAGTTAACGAGCAACCATACAAGGGAGGGAAGTTTCATTCCTGACATTCCTGACAAGGTCATCCCGAGTGATATCAGCCCACTCCACATGGAGATTGCTCACGTCACCAACCCAGCCAACAGACGAATAACAAGTCAGCCAGCAGATGAACAACAAGCCGGCTAATTTATTTCCCTTGCACACTTTAATATTCTCTTTCCTCTCATGTAAATTTTAACACCGATTAGTGTACAAATGAGCATACTTTGAAGGTGTGCTTCATATGTTTTATTCAACCCTTTTCATGCTCATTTCTTAACTTTAACTAGTTTCTCTCTAGTTGTGTGTTTTAGTGGTGTTCTTACACATTTATGGCTTAAGCATAAGGAATAACATAGCTACGAGTGTAACACCCCGTCCTATAGCCAATCGTGGTTACCGTAACTTAACAACTTAATCTTAAACATCACAGCGGAATAATCTAACACCGGGACCTTGCCACGGTCTGATAAAAAGAATATACCGAACTTGAAGTATTACAACGCTTGTCCAAAAGATTACACAACCATCCAAAACAATCACCAACCGAGTTCTTAGTTTCTCTGTTAACAACACAAATACTACCAGTTTAATATCAACAGGAAGGCGCAAGCGCAACCCATACTCAAAAATAAAGTCCCTCCTAAGTCTACCCACTCCTACTCTCGTGGTGACTCTTCATGGGCCGCTTACATGCAAAAGTAAAAACAGCCCCAAAGGGGGTCAGCACGAATGCTGGTACGACCCTCTTGTGGCCCCCAAGCTAACGGGGCTACGACGACTAATTGTCGATAGCATGGAAGTTGATTAGAATCACAATTATAATATGAAGTGCAATAAACAATAATCCACAAATGAACATACATAGTTCACACACGAATGAACAACCTAAAGCGTTCCCTTAGTAAGTGAGTTAGATCTTAACCCCTTAGGTCCACATTCTCCTTAATCTTATATTTGCCAACCGTCCTACTATTAGCCTGGTTAGCCCTTAGTTGGTTGCTTACTTTTGTAGGGCTTGGTTAACCCTAGCCGGCAGCAGTACACTTACCCGCAGTAAGCAATCTTCCTTTATTTGTTGAGGATGTAGGCTTGATCCCCCCACGCCATCCTTAATGTGCCTCCCACCTCAAACAGTAGCCCGGGTGGTCGAGTCGTTTAGTTGACTCTAGGCGACGAGTCCGAGGACAAGTCTTATTTGGAGGGCGGATCTGATTCAGATACCGACCTCCCCCAATACACATGTGCCGGTACCATTCCGGATTCCTCACTCCCACCCCAAGTTATGGTTAGCGAAAAGTCTTACAAACCTTGTGTCAGTTAAACCTTATCGGGTATTAACCAACTATTACCAATATACCATTCCTCTCCTTAATTCGATAGGTACCAAGCTTAGTTAGTAGCTATCCTCAAGTCTCGTGGGTTGGTGTAAAGAAAACACATACACAACGAGAACAATAATATCCGGTTGCATGCTTTATCTTGTCTTAGTCATATCAAATAAACAGATAGCACACAAGCCGAGGGACACCTCGTTAGCAAGCAGGTCACAAGAAAGACTGTACCGTTCACCGTCGGCGATTGTTCGGTTATCTCCTTCCAAGTCCCAATTCACAAGTCCTAAAACATTCATTCAGTTTTAAGTCATCATTTAGCTCAACTTAACGTTATTTACTTACTTAACCTTTCTAAACACTAACATTTACCCATTGTCATTTACTAAGTCCTTGTGGTTTTTATCTTAAACGTTCAAGTGCATTGTTTCTTATTGTCTCTTACTTTTGTCCACCCACTTAGTAGCTATTTTACCCACTAAACATGTCATAGACAACCCAATAACATCAATACCTAACAACCCCCCCTTCATTCCCATTTAATACACACTAAGTTCTTAGAACTTAACCTTAAACACTTAAAATCCTTTACTTAACTTAATCCCTTAAACCCTCATATACTTGCTTATCTAATCACCATTGCCCTCTTACTAGCTTACTTCCAATGCCCCCTTATCCTCCTTAAACTTAATTTTTTTTATGTTCTGGTCTGGACCGCCCCACTGGGGAGGTCCCAGGGGCGGTCCACAACAGAAAGTCCCACGACTGCAGCAGACAACAGGACCTCCCACAGGGGCGGTCCCTAGGGGCGGTCCACTGCAGAACCTGATTTCTAAAGTGTTTTTCTCCTCTTTTTGGACTCCGTTTTCACCCCAATCTTTTCCTAATCATTCCTCATGTTTTCCCACATGTTTTAACACCATTTAAACACCTAAAACCTCCCTAAATCACTCAACAATCTCCTTAAACTTTTACTAAAATTCTCACTAGATCATTAACACTTAGAGCTTAATTCCTTATACTTTCAACTTGTGTTTTCACCTAGGACTTCCTCTAACCAAGGTGTCTTTCTACTTACCACATAACCACTCCTTATGTATCATTGCTCATACCTACTCCTTATCTCATCCTTCCTAAAGCTACATAAGCTAGCACATGTTTACGAGTCATTATACCATAGTTTTCCTTCAAACTTTGCACAAGTTTCCTAGCTTCCTTAGTCTTGGTCTGGTGCCTTAAACTCACCATGGAAACCCTTAGTTCCTCCTAAACATCCCCTAGATCATCCTAGTGCACAAGAACTCCATAGTTATTCATTTTCACCAAAACAACCCTTAAGGTTTACTAGAACATCCTTATTCCTAAAATCTCCTTAAAACATCTTAAACACTTAGTTTCTCCACCAAATTTTGACATGGCTTCCCTAGTATATTCCTACACCCAAGCACTTAAATTTTCCCCACTTTCACACTATAAACACTCAAATTCTCATTACACCATCTTAACACACAATATACACCCAAACTACACTACATCACAATATAGTGCATAAACTTAAATTGCTTGGCACTTAGGCCCTTAAATGCATAAATCTTAAGCACTTAATTTCCACAATATATATTGCCTTTGACCTGCAAATACACACAACAAGGCTCCCATTGCAATATAAGTGTTCTTGTAATTCACCTTGAATTATCTAACTATCTCATTTCCCATTTGCTCTTTAATCACAAGTTCTCAAATATAATCATAGTTTCTCCTAGGTTTTTATAGCCCTTTCCTAATGTAAACTCTAAGATAAACTTATCACATATCTAAATCCCATCTCTTAATGCATTAAAACACCTTAAGGTAAGACATTTACCTTGTTCTTTTTCAAGCTTCACAAACTTTCTTTCTTAGGTTTTCCCTTGATCAATCTCGGTCCCCAAACAAATTCATCTTGCCAATGTTCTAATCAATAATCAATTATTCTAATGAGTGCTAGACAATGCACTAACCTTAGGGAGCAAACCCTAGGTCAAAAATGTGTTTAAGGTATTAAAGTAAGTGTTTTACCTTGAAGTCTTAAGGTAGGCTTGGATATGAATCAAAGAGGACCTCCTCTAGCCCTTGGAGAATAGAAAACAAGCTAGATCAAGGAATAAAAATGGAGCCCCCATGAGTGATAATTTTCGGACATGTGAAGAAATGATGTGGGAACTTGATTTTTCTTACATATTCTTTACCTTAAGAGAATGGAGAAGCTAATGCACCCTCCAAGCTTATTTTTCCTCCTCTAATGGCGGTTTTCCTTGGCACCAAATTGAAGCTCTTGAATTTTTGGAAAGATAGAAAGAAGGAGCTTGAGCTAACTAAGAAGATATGTATTTTGTTTTGGTTTTGGAGCTAAGATGAGTGAGTTATGGCCAAAGCAAGGTGGAGCTAGCATAGGGGTTGTTCTTCATGTCCAAGAAGAAGAGAGGAGCAGCAAAAATCGGTGAAGAAGATGAAGAATGAAGAAAGGAGGAGAGAGGTAAGTAAATAAGAGATATTTTGTTAAAAGGTGAATAGTGAATTTACTTACTTTTGCTTTCTTCCTTACTTATCTAGCTAAGTGTGGTGAGTCACACTTATAAACTGGTCCCCTTGGTCAAATGAGGTATATTGTGGTCTTTGTTGACCATTTAGTTGACTTACTTTGACTAATGTCTTAAACTAGCACTATTTGGTTACTATTCACTAAACAAGGCACATAATTGTGAAATTTTTGATTTCCCATTGATTTAGACTTCCTAATGTGATACTAAGTAGTACACATGTTGATTAAAGAGTAATGATGGACATTTAGCCACTCAAAACCCATTTACAAGACAATTTTTCAAAAATGTGCTTTAAGACTCCTTAAAGTACATTTTGTGTTTTAACTTGTTTTCAAGCTTGGTTTTCCTTGGTAATTGATTTAACATGACCATTAGGATATTACTAAGGTCTAAGAATGATATTTGGGTGCTCACCCAAGTTACTCCAAGCTTAGAGCACATTTTTGCCTAAATGCTCTTATGGTGTTTCCTTGTGTTTTCTTTGATTAAAATTGTTTCTTGATATTTCTAAGGCAATATTTAGCCCTCTTATATCAAACACCATATCTAGGTTTGGGGTATTTCAACGAGCAATGTAGACGAAGAGAGGAATGCGTGGATGAAAACGAATCCCAATTCAGAGCTAAATCGAAGAAGTTAATTTATATTGTAACCTTCGTCAGGGTTTACAGGTCCGGACGGCTCCAGCGGACAAGTTTGTACCCGTACCAATGCAACGAGGAACTTTCTGCCTCCTTTTGACCCCAACGGGTATACGTTCGAGTATTAAACCTGAACCAACCTTTGAAAGACGTCCAAACATACAACTTCAGGCACATGTTCGGACGCACTTGACGCAACACCATATTGTGCCATGATAGTGTGGTCCGGGTCTATAGACCCGAACACACACCTAGACCAACGTACAGACATATCAGATTCATGAGAATAAGAAAGGAAAAGAAGTGAAAAAAGAGAGTAAGCATACATGAGACACATACGAGAGCAAATAGAGAAAAGAGGGAAAAGAAGAGGAAGAAAGAGAGTAAGGAGAGCCATGCGACACATACCATTGAAGCTCCCTAAGCTCTTCTTCAACCCCTTCTATGGATATCTCTCTCTCTCTCTCTCTCTCATTTTTATGCCCTAATGGAGGAGTAGCCTCCTTGTATATGGGGATTTTACCCCAAATTTCCTAACTCCATTATTGAATCTTGAACTTGTTTAATGCTTTATTTTGTCCTTAAGCCTAACGAAAGGTTGTTATCAAGTATTTATGGTTATTTAGCTTGTCCACATTTATTGTGATGAGCTTTTCTTTTTTTCAATTTATCATCTACTCCCTCCGTCCCGCATTGACCTTCTCCTTCACTATTTGGGCATGTCGTTTGACTTCAATATTAACATATACGATATATAAGTTTACAAATCTAATTTGCAATGAAATCTTATGTCCAAAAACTATATGTCGTAGAACTTTGTTTTATAAAATAATTTTATCTTATATGTTTAATATTGAAGGGAAAAGCGTGCCACAAAGCAAACATGAAGGTCAATGCGGGATGGAGGGAGTATGTGTTAAATTAGTTGGTTAAATGTTACCGATTAGTTTAGCATTAGTGTGGGATTTCTATGGACAGGTTTCTGAAAATAGAGATTTATACCGTTGGGGACTAAATTAATATCGTTGTGATAGATTACATTGCAACTTGGGGAATTGGTACTTAATGCTTCTAATGGAATCGGGTACTCGAACTTTTTATCAGTTCCCGTCAAATTTGGTTAGGATTAGTAGACCACGGTTTCGTTGCTAGTTAATTAAGTGTTCTTGTTCTTTAGCTTGAAGTTTAAGAATCGACAATCGGTAGTGAAGGGGTAATGAGTGCAAATAGACATCCGGGGTACATCTATCTTAGATAGTTAGTTTAGTTTTATTGCTTTCTTTGTTTCTTTTTGTTTTCCAGTTTAACAACCAAAAGTCCAAAACCCCAAACAATTTACATTTATCTTACTAAATTTTAGTTAGATAGTTGCAAAGTCCCTTTGGATACAACTTTGTTGAACTACAATGACTGAGTTTATTGCCCTCGAGTTACTAAAATATATTCATTTATATTTTGCACAACACTCAATCATACTAAGAACATCCGTCAAACCCCTGTGAACTAGACCATTCATGATCAAACCACATAAATCCTAGTGTCATCTTTCTCCTTAATCATCAGCTCGAAACAAAAAAACTATAAACACCTAAGAAAGTTAATCTAAACCTAAATCACATATTATACTTAACATTTGGTGCCATCTGTGAAACTTTCCCACCATCACTACAAAGTCTTTCTACCCTTCACCACGAAGAAACCTCAAATGGCCATTGCATCACCACCCCAGGACGAAAACACCGGTTGAGACAACAAGAGCGTACAAAATCCGCGGGAAGGCAGAGAGATCACCCATCCTCATGATAGCTGCCAAGGGCTACGACATAAGCCGAGACTGAAAACAATAGCTACATGAGCCACATTGCTCCAACTCAAGCAGGCCAGTCAAGAAAATCTCGCTAGTCTTAAGCTTCACTGATGAGGACTTGGAGGGCGTCACCTTCCCACAAAATGACATGTTGGTCATCTCAGCACAAATCTACAACCAAAACATGCACCGGATCCTAGTGGATGATGGAAGCGGGTTCAATCTAATCATGGTTAAAGCTTACAGGCGGTTGGGCGCCCCAAAGAAGTGGATATACGAATTTAGCGATAGTCTTACCGGCTTCTCAAGGGCGGAGTCCTGTTCAAAGGGCATTGTCGAGCTACAAATGATGCTTAAAGACAGAAAACTTATCCATACAGAGGATATTGAGTTACTCTTAATGGATGATCTCACCGTTTATAACGCCTTTCTAAGATTCCCTAGCATTCACGTATTCCGCTTCATCCCAAGCACGATGTGTCTGAAGCTAAAATTCCAACTCGTTGTGGGAAGGTAGTCATAGTTAAGGGTCATTAAAGGATAGCTAGCATCTGCAACATAAATGCATCTAAAATAAAGACCCCGACCAGTTGGCCAGCCCCACCGACACCTTACCACCTCTTCCACTGCCAAAGTCAGGTAACAGTGAGAACTTCCACTAGGTATACCCCTTCTTTAATTCTTCTACCAAGTTTCTGAATATTACCTATGTAACTCATGTTTCTCGGGTCAAATGCTTGTAATAAAATTGCTCTATTGTTTCCTCGAAAAACCTAATACAAACGTGCAACGCCGGGTCTTGTCACTTAAACACGACTAGTGTTCCAAAATGCATCAAGTGTTTGAAGCCCAAAACACGACTAGTGTCAAACAACACGACTAGCGTTCAAAGTCCTAGATCAGGCTGTCTGGCTGGACAGGGAACCACGTTTCCTGAGGAAAATACCCCTAACGGGAGGCCCACATTTGGCCCAAAGAGTATTTCCCCAAAAACCTAAGGAAGAAAACATCTTTCTCTCTTTCACTACAATCGACTCTAACACCTCTAAATTGTGACAAAAGAAACAAACTTTCTTTCCCTTACACGAAATCGGCTCAATCGCCTTGAAATCTGCTCAATCGTCAATAATTGGCACAATCGCCATGAATCCGGCTCAATCGCCATGAGACTAACTCAATCACGATTAAATTGGCTCAATTGCCATGAATTCGGCTCAATCGCCATGAAACTGGTCAATCTCCATGAAAGTGGCTCAATCGACATGAAATTAGCTTAACACCATGAAACCGGCTCAATCGCCATAAAATCGGCTCACTCGCCGTGAAATCTCCTCAATCGCTATGAAATTGGCTTAATCATTTCGAAATGGAAAACAAGCAACAAAAGCCGGGTCTAGACACTATCTTCTTTCTTACTCATGAAACCGGTTCAACGTCTCATTATCAAAAACACAAGTGCGAAGGCACATGAAAGAAAAAAATGAAAAGCTACCGGCCCACCGAAAAGATCATCTTAATAACACACAAGACACATCGAAAGGTAACCGACTTTTATCCATTCATATCAAATTAATGTCTATAGCTTGTGACCCAATAGACAACTACATTGGGGTCGGGAAGTTCACAAAGTTCTTGCAAAAAAAAAACTTACAATACACATCCCCCGCTCGTGCTCCATGGCCTTCTACTCTTACTCGCGACATCCAACTTGTACGGCTTCCTCATTCCCATAGTGCATCTAGTTGGAGCTCCAACTTGACGTCCCGCCTCTTTCGTCTCCTCCGCCCTCTCTTCTGCTATTTCTCATGCCACCCGCATCACCTCCTTAGCTGACATGCTTGGCCCATGCCTCACTTAGATTTATAGTGATGTCATAGATTCCTCCTTGGACTCCCCCTCAGCCTTCTAGGTCCGGACAAGATGCAGGATCATCAATATTAGTTAACCTAGGAACATGGAAACTCTACCTCCATAATCCATATATTTCAGCACCAATTTGAAAAGACATACACATTTGTGAATTTTACTACTCCTAGGGGATCATGGAACTCCATCAGCTTTCTTAGTTCAAAATCAAATTCCCTTTCAAACTTCAACCCCTTTCCTATGTACCGTTCTTCTATGGCAACCTTCATCTCCTCAAAACTCTTCATTATCCAAGTCCATTTTACGGTGAACCCCTTAATCTCTGGCACCTCATTTTTCAGCCACACAAGCTACTGATCAAAGGAATCCAAGTCAACTTTGGTAGCAAGGAACGCATGTAGATGTCTTCTACCACTATCTACTAACTTTCTTATCTTATCAACCTAATCATCCTCTTTTCATGCCCTAGCAACCATCACCCAACAGTCACAACACCACCATAGCGCTGGCGTCGACCTTGGGATCTTCACGGATCTGAACCCCCAAGCCAGCAACGATCTTGGACCCCTGAGCACCAGCAAGTACAGTAAATGGTATAAAACAGGGAAAGAATGAAAGAAACAATACTTCAAAAGAAATGAGAAACACGATAGAAGTGCGGGAATTATAAAGGCATAAAAATCTCTCTCCACTAATTCGAATTTATAAAACAGAAGCTCAATCGGTCACCTTCACGCCTTTGATTGTAACACCCCTCATAAACAAAAACGTAATAGTCACTCACCACTAGTGCAGAAATGTTTTTTTACCACGGTTATTTTGCCTATATACCACGGTTCCAAACCGTGGTTAATACGCGTGTCGTATATTCGAAAATGACTATAAACCACAGTTTAAAATCGTCGTTTAAAGCCAGAGTATAAACCACGGTTGTTCGGCGACCATCGTTTAAAGCCGTTTCTGTCACGCGATCAGACCGATTTTATACCACGGTTTGGCTGATAACCGTGGTATATAAGCCTTTTATACGACGGTTCGGAAACATAACCGTGGTATATAACCGTTTCCATTGCATTTTATGCGACGGTTTCCTAATCAACCGTGGTTTAAAACGTCGTTCCATTGCATTTTAAACCACGGTTTTTACATAACCGTGGTTTTTTTTCTTTTTTTAGTTTTTCTTGTTTTTTGGCCTCTACCATGTGTTTTCCAACACAACCCAATTTACAATCACATATTCAACCTGTACAGGGCATCCAACTGGTATTGCCTTTTGATAACCAACCACACTATATATGACCATAAACCAAGTTGCCAATTTGAATTGCAACATTTTAAAACGAATTGCAAACAAAACTTTCAAAAATAAGAGAGAGTTGAACTTTACAAACTTTGAGAGTCTACGTTGCTTCAGCACAAACAAAAGTGTAAGTCTAACTACACTAGCTAGGGATAAGATCTAAGAAACGCTCAAGTAATTTTTACACCAAAACTGCGATAAATGATCTCTTACAAAGTCCGATCCACTTTGGAATACGTGACCCCGCATTTGTGAATATAGAAATGATCTGTCCATAAAAAGAAACTGACCATCATTAGTACACACAATTTTTATTTAAAATGCAATAACTTTAACTACAACTTTGATTAATGGGTTACCTTGTCATCATTGTCAAGTGTGTCAATATTTTGTACAATCTCGAACATGTACCGCATCACGTAATAGCCACAGCTCGTGAATCAGGTTGTTTAGGACACTGTCATCACACATCCATGGATTACCAACTTTAGACAGATCAAGAAATTTAAACGTTTAACTTTAATACAAAAATGCATGCATAAATTAAATGATTACTTACACGTATGTATTGGAAGTTCAAGATGGAGAATGGTTTCTTCTCATCACTTAAACCAAGCTTATGGCCCCTACATAAATTTTAAAATGAAGCCATTTATTGCCAATAATCCAGGACAAGCTTAAAATAAATACAAAATGCATAAAATTTTAAATACTCACTCCTTCAAATATTCATCAGCGCCCAATGGGTCTAGTATCAACACGCATGAGGTGTCGATACACAACACCAACAACATCCAATGATTGCTACCACAGGTAAAACAAAGAATGTTTTGTAGAACAATATTTTTAATTTATCACATAATGTATTAGGAAGCAAAAAATTCTAGTTATTGTGTACTTACATCTGATGATATGGGATCAGCAAATATTTGCTTCTTCTTCGCATCACAGTACAAAATCCCTGCCTCACGTGCTGTGCACATCCTTGCTCATCCAATGCTGCCTGACTTGCTGACATCAATTGCGGACACAAGAAAGAGATGGAAGATAATCTCTTGTTCGATATCAGTCTAGTAGTCAAACACCTAAACAACATTTTTTCATAAGATATGTTAAATAGCTTAAAAAAATGAAAGATAATTTAATAATTTAAAGATACTTACACACAATATGCCTGAATCACAGAGATGTTAAGCAGGTCTCCCATCAAAAATTCTCTTAGATCGCTCACGGTAATCATCAGATCTCTGGGCTCAGGGGAGTGGAAAACATGCTTAGACACTATCATGTTGAAGTTGGTGACAGACTACGGCTTCGTCATGAAAAAGTCAAACAACATTTTTTGTTTGAGTGTCAACTTCTTCAGATACTTGGGTGTCAGAATGGCGGATCTCCTAGGAGTCAAATCGAAATGTTTCACCACTTCCTTTCTCACACTCTGACTCTCCTCATTTGATTTCACAACTTCCTTCCCTTTATCCACTTTCCTCTTCTTAACCGGTCTTAATTCCTTATCAATCTAATATATACAAAATTTAAATAATAAACATATCAGTCAACAGTCAAGTTAAAAACTAAACAATAAGCATGTAAATAGTTTACCTTGTCACTGACATCAATGAGAGAATATGGCCATGGGACAACTGAAGATTGTGCTTGACCTATTTTACTCCACTGATTCCACTCCAACGGAAGCGGAGAGTCCTCATGGCCTCGCACAATGTCGTCTACCATCACACGAGCGTGAAGAGGTGGGATGAGCTTGAAATGTACTATACTGTTCGGTCTGGTCGCTAAAACCCGACCGTATGCAACATGCACATCCACAGTCTCACCATCCAACACTTGAAACAGATGGCATGATTTAGCCACCTACATCAACTCACAACAGTAAGCAAGGTAATAAAATTATATTGTTTTAAAAGTAATGTTAAATAACTAAGGACGAAAAAAGAACAAACCGAAGATTTTGATAAGGAAATGTGTCTCTGGTAGAAGAAGAAGGTGCAGGATGATCCACCATCGGAGTATCCGCCGTCGTGGTAGGAGCAGACGTCGGTGTAGGATCATCGACCATCATAGGATCCGCCGTCGTGGTAGGATCCGGAGCAGACGTCGGTCTAGCAGTAGGTGCCGGTGTAGGAGACGCGGCCACTGTCGATGTATCCGCCGTCGCGGTAGGATCAGGCACCGGTGTAGGAGTAGGTGTCGGTGTAGGAGTATGCACCTGGCCCAATACTAAAGCCTCAAGTCTTCGCAGGCGCTCCTCGTAGGCTTGACGCTCCTCAGCGTGACGTCGCTCCTGCTCCTGCACCCGTTCCTCCACCCGTGCATCTACCATTCTCTTTATCATTTCAGCCTGTGATACTCTCTATCGAGATGATGGAAACACATCTTTTGGCGAACTTCCCCTCCTAGCCCCCGTACTCGCCCTGGATGATCCTTTTGCCCAAGGGCCTTATTCAGTGGATCATCCTAAGACGGAGGGACCGGAACCATCTCCCATCGCTCAGTAGATCCAGACTATTTTAAATTACAAAACATTAGAAATGAACTTACTAATTAGTAAACAACAACTTTTAAAAATATATACTTACAATCTTTGAAGCCAACTCAGCAGTCTCGCTCTGCGGGAACACATATACTCCCTCCTCATTTTTCTTCAGGCGACCCAGCATAAATGTCTGCACTCTACTTGCATCGTAACATTATCAATAACTGACTGAGTGCCGTCTTCATTAGTTTTCGTCAGTAGGCCCTCGCTCTTCCACTTCTCCAAGCGCCCCGTATATCCAGCTCGCCCCATGAAGTGCTTATATATATTTTCATCCGGTTACGTCTTGCTTGTTCTTGACGTAACTGTTACAAAATTTGTATATTTGTAAGTTATACATAACAATAAAAATATTTGTTAAATTTTATTCCTTAAATAATTAAGGAAAATAATTGTAAAATACCTTAAACTCTTCAGTCTGGCGATAGTCGTAGAATATCTTCCAGTCCTCCTCCGTGATCATACCATCATACACTACCCACGGCGGTGACCTCTTGGAGCCCGGTTTGTAATCCAACCATCTACCAACCGATGCTTGAACTGTCGTAACGATGTCGCTAGAAGTGATTCAATATTCGTCCGAATTTCATCTGCGACTTTGTACCGCTTCTTCACCATCTGCCACATGATTTCTTTGTCTGCCTTTTCTTGATCCTTCCAATCCTTATTAATAGAGCAATGGGATTTTACCATCAATCCCGAGTAAGAAGCAAACTGCTGCTTCGACCCACCAGAATGTCGGAGGTACTTGTCCCAGACCAAATCGATGGGAGAATCCTTCTTCACCTTCAACCCACGGGTCGGTCCACGTCCCTTCCGAGGATTTTGCGAAGTAGATGCAGTTGGTGGTTCTTCAGTAGGGACGTCATCGTCAATATCATCCAACCCCAACAGTAAGTCCTCTTCGACTCTATCGTCACGATCCATAATCTGAAAAATAATCAATAATTAACAAGGTTAATACGAAAATCTACTGAATCAAATGTTGAAACATGACAAAAATGAAATATTATATATATATATATAAATATTGTCAATCAGACTTACAAAATATCATCGTTCAATCCACAATCCTTCATTGTGGTCGGACCTTCGATATTCAAATTAGTTACATTATCTACCTCCATCGGCAACCGAATAGGTACATCTGTTTCATCTTCACAGTCGTATTCATCCTCATCAACAATATTATCATCCCAACTATCGATCTTTTACTCTGCATTACAATAGACCATCTGGGATTACACTGATCATGACAGAAGAATACTTGTTTTGCCTTTGATGCAACAATAAAGGGTTCATCAGTAGTTGCTGTCGTTAAATCAACTAGCTTCATGCCATGATCCTCCTCACGATATCCCTGTTTGTTGTCCACCCATTTGCAACGAAATACGCAAGTTTCATAACTAGTGTAATTCAAGACCCATATATCCTCAATAACACCATAATATTCGTCCTTCAGTGTATTGCGACTTGTTCCTGTGAAAATGTCTTGTGAAGTGATAAGATGCACACCACTGTTCTGGTTTGTCGATTTACAATCTTGACGTTCAGTGTAAAAAGAAAATCCATTTAAATCATAGCCTTCATAAGACAACACATCGAGATTTGGACCGAGTGCCAACAACTGGATCATTTCATCCACGTTCCTTGGATCTTCGTTCAGCACCTTCTGTCTGAACCACTTAACAAATGTTGCATTCTGCTCCTTTTTTAATTTGGCATTACTCATCGTTGGGTGTTTTGTTTTGAGGTAGGCTAGATGTGCATCGAAATACGGTTCAACACCTTCAGAATGATTCAACACAACCAGATGTGCCTTGTTCAATGTATCAATATCAACTCTACATAATTTTTTTCCACAGGTACCAACCCCTTTAAACCTGCCATCATGTCTTGCTTTTGGTAATCCAATAACATCAACACCGTGTAAGTAGTGAGTGCAGAAGTCAGCTACCTCCTCTGTTACTGTCCCTTCAATTATGCTTCCCTTTGGACGCCGACAGCTTTTCATTTTCTTTTTCAGTATACCCATATATCTCTCAAACGGATACATGTATCAAAGATATAACGGACCGCAATGTTTGTTCTCTCTAACAAGATGAACAAGTAGATGCACCATAATATCAAAAAAACGAAGGAGGAAAATACATTTCCAACTGACACATGGTGATCACAAGGTCATTCTGTAGTTTATCCAGCGTCTCCATATCAAGCACTTTACACGAAATTCCTTTAAGAAACACATAAATTTGTAATAGTTTTCCTGACATCAGCTGGAAGGATCTCACGGATTGCAACCGGAAGTAAGTGCTGCATCAGCACATGATAGTCGTGAGACTTCATCCCTACCAATTTAAGATCAGACATTGATACCAAACTTGATATGTTCGATGAGTGACCAGATGGCACTTTAATATGACGAAGAGAACTACAAAAACTTATTTTCTCTTCTTTGGATAATGTATGACAAGCGGGAGGCAAGAATGTTCTTTCCCTCTTTGTTATGGCGCGAGTTCTTCTCGTATACCCAATTCAACCAGATCTTTTCTACCCTTTAAATGGTCTTTTGTTTTCTTCTTTCACGTTTAGTAGTGTCGCAGTTACACTTTCACCAATGTTTTTCTCCACGTGCATAGCATCAATGCAATGTCTCACCTCTAAATGTTGCCAATATTCAAGTTCCCAAAATATTGATTTTTTCTTCCAGATGCTCTTTTCAGTGGCTTTAATTGGTGGACCGAAGTTGTTCACAACATTCTTCAACTGATTGTAAGTCTCAGCAGCAGATAGTGGTGGTCGTGCGACTGCATGATCCGTTTTTCCATCAAACTCTTTTGTCATCTTACGGTATTTGTGACCTTTCAGGAGGAATTTCCGATGGCCCATGTACACATTTTCCCACTGTGTTTTAACCGTATACTGCAAGTTCTATCTCCACATATAGGGCACGCTAGAGCTCCTTTAATTGTGTATCCCGAGAGTTTGCCGCATGCAGGGAAATATTGATTGTACAAAACAACATAGCCCGGAGCGTGAAGTTTTCCATACCGTATGAATCATACACTGTCGCACCTTCATTCCACAACAATTGTAAATCGTCAATAAGTGGTTGCAAAAACACATCAATTTTGTTTCCCGTTGTTTTGGACCCGATATCAACAGAGAGAGGAGAATATGTCTGGGTTTCATACACAACCATGGCGGCAGATTGTATATTGTCAATAAAACAGGCCAAGTACTGTGTATACTGCTCAAAGTGCCATAAGGGTTCATCCCATCAGTGCATAAACAAGTCTTAAGTTCCTTGGGTCTGTACCGAATTAAGGGTATATTATGTCAATGTTTCTCCATTGGGTGAATCGGCTGGATGTCTCAATTTACCATCATCCTTTCTATGGGTAGCATGCCATCGGAGGTTCTCAGCATCTTTCTGAACTGCAAACAAACGTTTGAATCGGGGAATTATCGGTAGATACCACAACACCTTCGCAGGAGAACCCACTTTAGTGCTTATGTGGTTTCTCTCACCCTTTTTTACATAGCGTGATTCCCCACATTCAGAGCAATGGTCATCCAACTCATTCTCCTTCCAGTACAACATACACCCATTGGACAAGCATGTATTTTATTATATTCCATACCCATCGGACACATTAACTTCTTTGCTTCATAAGTTGTTGTGGGTATCACATTGTCCTTTGGTAGTACATCCTTCAGCAGTTGTAAAAGATCTGTAAAACTGACATCACTCCATCCATGTCTCGCCTTCAGATTGAATAGTTTTAGGACAACACTCAATTTGTTTTGTGTTTGCGTATCACATCCACTGTACAACGGTTCCTTTGATGCTTGCATCAGATTTTCGAATGTTTTAGGTTTGTTGGAAAAATGTTGTTCAACATCTTCCATCATTGCATTAAGGTCCTCCTGATCATCTGAATCACTAACTAGTGAATCATCTTGAGTATCCCCAAAATCGTGTGAAGCATCCATTTCTGATTGTTCTGCAACGACGTTATCAGCACATTCAAACACTTGTACTGAATGTTGACCATGCAGTATTGTTATGGCTTCATAATCTTCTGTAAACCCTCTGCGAATCAGATGATCCTTAATCTTGTCCACACCTCGGTATTTGAAGTCGTTCTTGCAATCGACACAAGGACATCGAATATATCCCTTATCCCTTGGTTTAAGATTGTCAACAAGGACTTTGCAAAATTTATTGACCCCTTCTAGGTACTTGATGTCCAATCTGTCACTGTACATCACTGAGCGCTCCATCTCCTTTTTCAACACACACCAGATGTCGTGAACTCGTTCCATTGATCTCCTCTTTTTTTATTTACAGATTTAACAACCTAAACCTATCCAATCACCTTCGATCTCACCTAGGAACAAGTTAATAATATACAGTAGTTCAGTGATAATTTCGCAGCATTACCCTACAGTTCTCCTAGTGTAGATATATATATATATATTAAAAATCATTTCAATTCACTATATATATGTACACTAAAGAACACTAGGGTAATGCTGCTGAAATTATCACTGAACTACTGTATATTATTAACTCATTCACAACCTAGATGGCGAGATCAAAGGTCATTGGACAGTCCCAACAGGACTATCTAAGACATACCTCTATCAGGTAAATCTCAGACAGGTAATTCTATGTTTGAATTGATTTTCCATTGTTTTAATAGAAAAACAAAAATAAATTGAAACGTTTTAAATACCAACCTGATGAGTACTGGATGGTCAGCGCGAACAGCACAAGATAGAGAAGAGACAAGTAGACAGATGTTCTTGCACGTAGTATATGACACCTATTCAATGAAGGCGTTTTCGAACCTGGAGGTTGCGCCAGGTTACAACGTGGCCATGACCATTTTAGTCTTTGAGTATTTATTTTGTCTTTTTATGTTTGTGTGTGGTTTTTGACATGTGTCACTCTATTAGAGGTGAATAAAGAAAAAGAAAAAAAAGGAAATAAGAGGGAATGAAGACTGTATGTGGGGGTATTTGAGTAGGAGAGATAAACACTTTTTTTTTCAAAATGTCATAACTTAAAAAATATAAGTGCAAAATAAAAAAAAATTATACCATTGTTCATCGTTTTTCGTACTCTTCAAAACAAGATGCATCATATATATGTTTTGATAAGTTTTAAATTTTAAATTTTTTCGTATGTACATATTTTTTAGATTAATTGTGAATCTTAAGTTAAGAAAAGTGAATCAAAGTTGTTAAAAAGTGAATCAAAGGTTATTAAAAGTGAATCAGAGAGTTGCTTAAAAGTGAGTAAGAAGTTTAAAAAAAGTAAATCTCATAAACAAGATTGTTTATCTAAAGTGATTATGATTTGTTTGACTAGTGTGAATTAGAGGTTTTAGAAAAGTGAATCAAGGTTTTTAAAAAGTGAATCAAAAGTTGTTACAAAGTGAATCAAAGTAATAAGAGTGATTCTCGTAAACAATGATGTTTAACTAAAGTGATTAAAGGTTTAAAAAATGTGAATCAGAGATTTTTATAAGTGAATCATGGTTTTAAGAAAAGTGAATCAGAGGTTAAGAAACGTGATTCTCGTAATAGAGATTGTTTAACTAAAGTGAATAAGAGCTTTAAGAAAACTAAATCAGAGGTCTAAGGAAGTGAATCAAAGGTTTTTTAAAGGTGAATCAAAGGTTTAAGAAGTGAATATTTTGTTTAATACTAGTAAAGTTAATCCTACCACAAACTTATGCGAGACCAGTATGAACCTTACATTTACTGAAAGTGAATCATTCTTTAAAAAAGTGAATATTATGTTTAAGAAAACAAATCTTTCATATAAAACAATGTGAATCCTTTATGTTTAATTTTAAAAGTGAACCTTAACCCTGCGCTATAAATCATAAAAATGACTTCGACGTTTTTAGCTTTCCTAGGGTGGATTTTAGAGTGTTTGGGGTAAGATTCATTTTGTTAATGAATAAGATTCATTTTATATTAAAGAATATTCATTTTGTTAATGAATAAGATTCAGTTTTAAATATCTTATATGTACTCATTCTAAAAATTTAAATTTTAAGTTTACCAAAACATATCCATGATACATCTTGTTTTGAAGAGCGCGAAAAATGATGAACAATGATATAATTTTTTTTATTTTTGCACTTTTATTTTGTAAGTTATAACATTTTAAAAAAATATTATTTTCTCTCTCCTCCTAATAAACTCACATTCACCATTCTAGATTTCCTCCCACGCACACCACGCATATTTTTCCATCACTTTTTTCTTTTCCTTCTACTTTTTTCTTTCCTTTATTTTTCCTAATTTATTTAACCAACCACATGTTGACACCTATCTATCTCCATACTATACCCTGGCGCAAGAGCCAGGGTCTCCACGCCGTTCAATGAATAATAATAAGGTTTTAATTTTATAAAAACTTGAATAATTGAACATATTAAACAAACGAACATAGCTAATGTTATTACCTTATTTTTTTTGCTCTCCTCGTCTTAATTCGATTGTCTTCTACCTCAGAGCAACCTGCAAGAGATGAAAAAACTGAAACTGTAAGTAATTATGAAGAAAGTTAAATTCGATGAATTAGAATCAGCTTAAATTCTGGAAAAAATTTGGCATGACCTTTGCGTATTTTTAGACACTCCACATTTTTTTAAGGCAGAAACAAACACAGTAGCAACAATAACATTTATTCTCAGCAAACCATACGAATTATTATCAGACAGACAAGTATATAATAATATATATATGATCAATGAACAAAAAACCACCCCCCCATTTCACTTAATCTCACATTTCACCACACTATGCAAATATATATTCTAATGATTGCAGAATACAAGCAGAATTTAGTACAACGTTTATTTGTGACAATTTATATATGTACACATATATACACTATATATATATATATTATATTATTTGTTTCTAAAATTATAATTAGAAATGCAAGTGTTTTACCGTGGGTTCTGATCAGGCAAACCGGTGACAGAGGTTGACAGCAGCAGATAGTGCGACAAGTAGACAATCCGACCGTGTGTAGTGACACCTATTCAATGAAATTAGAATATAAGGTTTTAAATTTGAAAAAAATTTGAATAATTGAACAAATAAACAAACGAAGATATTTTGAATAAACCAT
Organism: Limonium bicolor; assembly: GCA_023374045.1. Taxonomy (NCBI): domain Eukaryota; kingdom Viridiplantae; phylum Streptophyta; class Magnoliopsida; order Caryophyllales; family Plumbaginaceae; genus Limonium; species Limonium bicolor. The sequence continues at coordinate 226,696,407 of CM041777.1, read as the reverse complement.
GTTATTGAAACATTTTTGAAAAACTAACCTAATGAGTAGGGATGATCAAGTCACAAATGGGAAGGAAGAGGATTTTTCAACCGTAGAAACACATATTCAATAAAATTAAAATAAGGTTAAATTTTGGAAAAATTTAGCATGACCTTTACGTATTTTTAGATACTCCACATTTTTTTAAGGTAGAAACAAACATAGTAGCAGCAACATTAATTCTCAGTAAACCATACGAATTATTATCAGACAGACAAGTATGCATATAGTAAATGTATATATATATAATATATATATATATATATGATCATTGAACAAAAACACCACCCCATTTCAATTTAATCTCACATTTCACCACACTATGCAAATATATTTTATAATTATATTCTAATGATTGCAGATACAATAGAATTTAGTATAACATTTATTTGTGACAATATTATATATATATATATATAAGTATTTGTTTCTAAAATCATAATCAGAAATGCAAGTGTTTTACCGTGGGTTCTGATTAGGCAAACCGGTGGCAGAGGTTAACGGGGCAGCACACAATTAGTGCGACAAGTGGACAATCCAACCGTGTGTGTAGTAACACTATTCAATGAAATTAGAATAAGGTTTTAATATTTAAAAAACATGACTAATTGAACAAATAAACAAATGAATATATTTTGACAAACCAAATTGTTAAAACATATATAATATACTTACCTGATGAGTAGTGATGATCAACTCACAAAATGGGATGGAAGAGGGATTATTCAACCATAGTAACACCTATGCAATAAAATTAGAATAAGGTTAAGTTATGGAAAAATTTTGGCATGACCTTTGCGTATAATTAGATACTCCACACTTTTTTTTTGGCATAACCAAACAGAATAGCAGCATAATAGCACTCTTTTGTTTTAATCAAACAATCTCTCGGCAATGTAACATTGGAAGTTCAGATTAATCTTGTTTGACATAGCTCCAAAAACTTGAGAACATTCAAAGTACTATTGTATTAAAATATTCTCAAATGAAAGACAAATGCAAGAACAAAGTAAAGCTGGGTAAAATAGAAATATAGAAACTGAACTAAAAAACCTGAAAATAAATGACAAGTTAATCATGCATTAACAAAGAAGGGATTCGTATTTGTGAAAAGCATTACGTAACACTAAAGTTTTGTAAAATGAGCATCGTTAACTGATCATTTTTTCTCATATTGATAATATTATTTTATTTTTATATAATTAAAAACTTGATGAAATGGCATTATGTTTTTCTTGATTCCACACGTACAAAATGTCACTACATTTCTCCCTCAATTCACAACATGTCAATCAGAAAAAAAAGAGATAGACATACAAGAAAGTAGTTGAAATTTACAATATGTCACTTGCTAACTTTTTTTTTTGAAAAAAGTAAAATATAACAACGATATGGTTAATTATAACAAATATTTCTAATTTTTAAAAATATCATAACAAAAAACTTTTCAAATACTTAATAATATTTTAAAAGATTGACAAATAATTTGTTTTAAATGAATTGATACAGAAAAGAAATAAATTTCTACATATTTAACAAACAACAAAGTCCAAACTATTGAAATATTTTGAAGCGTATAAAAATTGTGTTCCCTTTTTTCCTTACTTTCCCTAACTCTTCATCCTTTTTTATTATAATATATACAATTGTAGCTACTAAAGATATTATGATTTTATGTGGAACAACAAATAGATCCTTGTATTATTTTTTAACATATCAAATATGTAAGAAACAACCAAGTTACCTCTCCGTCGTTTCCTGGCCTGCAAATTAATCTATCTTCTCTCTTTTGCATACTCGATCAATACCGAAACTAGCTAACTACCCAAACTGTTTGATCTCACTTTCACGAATCCTTGTTTCACTTTGATTTCTCAACAATAATCGAAGTCCCATTTATATATGTCCAGCTAAATTACATATATATATATATATCTCCATGGCTACACAGAGCAGTAGCAGTGCAACCAAACCATGCCCACATTTTGCTAACTAAACACCAACCTTTCCAATCATTCTGAGTTAACTAGTAATTTCCTTCCCCTATCCAAACCTTCTTCGATTAGCAGCAGAAAATGAAGAAAAAAAAATACAAATACGTACCGAGAGCTAGGGTTGGGGCGGCATTCAGGCAGGTGGTGGCTGGTGGCACTGGTGGAGCTCCGGCGCGGCTTCAAACGATGGACGACCGAGAGCGGCGGTGGGGGAAGACTTTCGCACAGGGCGGCACTTTAATGGAGTCGTCTGCGGCTTCAGATGTCGAGAGCTAGGGGAAGACGGGAATCGCAGGGCGGCGGAGTAGAATCGACGGCGACAGGGCTAGCAGCAGTGGCGACGGTGGAGGATTCTGGCTCGACGGCGACAAGGGAAGACCGGCACAGGGAAATCGATCGAGAGAGAAGCAGGAAGAAGAAAATGGGGCGTCGGGGGTATAGTTAAAAAACTTTTAAACGACGGTTAGTTTAGAAACCGTCGTTTTAAGCCTATGGGACGGGAGGAATAACGACGGTTTAAGAAAAACCGTGGTTTTAAATTTTTGGCGCAACATATAAAATGACGGTTCATAGAGACCGTGGTTTATAAGCACTTTATACGACGGTTGTATTGGAACGTCGTTTTGTCTCTAAGCGGTGTAATTATAAACGACGATTATTTATAAACCGTCATTTATCTGATGAAGCATGCAACATAAACGACGGTTCTTCCTTAACCGTGGTTTATAATGTTTAAACGACGGTTATTTGTTTAACCGTGGTTTAAAGTGCGTCATTTAAAATCATTTTTCTACTAGTGCACGTTACAGAAAATAAAACGTCTTACACAGGGAAGGATAATCAACAACTTTAAAACTCACTCGGGTTGTCACTTGCCGTTACTCGCCCATGCGAGTAACGAAGCAGAACTAGATCCAACACTAAACACAACAACAACTACTAAACCGCTGTGACAACGAGATATCCTATACATCATACTAAGTCCACATCCATAACAGTCGACAAGTGAGCATCTACCCAGTCCCAAATAAATACAACCGTACCGTCATACATCCACAACTGATAGTGTATACAATAATTTTTGTGTACAGTAATTAAATTACCCTGACTACCCGTACCCGCACTTCGGCTTCAACGTTGATCAGCAACCTGCACAATAAGTGTAGTCCTCAACGATAGACGCTGAGTATGCCGTGCCTGGACCCTATTGGTCACTTGTCATTTTTAATCCATCTTGTTATTAAGTTGATTTCATGCTTTACCATTTTACAGATATAATAAATACTGTAATAAGCATGCATAACACATAACCATCCATCTAATCCAAAATAGTCATTATAGATATACGCAGCACAACCACACATCATATAATACATTAGCATTGATAACTCATACAACGTATATTCACATCATTACGTATTACATCATTCGGCCCCCCGGGCCCTCACATATCATTTGATTTGGTTAGCACTGTCGGGCGTCAATTAGGACAACCCGAAATATACTCACTTGGACAGTAGTCCAAGTACACACAAGGTGCTCACTACCCTGATCATCCGAAGACTCTAGGACTGTTCACTTTGCCTTTGTAAAGCGTCCATTTAGGTGGCCAAGGTCCTGGTGCCAACGGTAGCACACTCCGCCTGACGATCTATCTAGGTTCGTTCAGGATTAACTAGGGTAAACCCGATACGGGATAACCCAAGGATCTCTACGTGTGACCAGCAGCCAGTGAATGTCTGGATTAAGGTACATCATCACATTCATTCACACTCCACTGTTAACTCCATTAGTTAGGTAGTCGTTACAGTTTTAATTATGGAGTACATCACTTATTATGAGTTACATCACTAATTATGGAGTACGCATGCCTAGAATGATTCTAGGTAGTATTTATGTTCGAGTCGAAGCTCTAGTGTAACACCCCATCTCAATCCAATGTGGTCTCGCAACTTAACAACATATATATATATATATATCATGTCATAGCGGAATTCATTACACTTCAGGACCTTGCCACGGTCTGACGGACAAAATATACCGAACATAGTACATACCAATCTTAACCAAATACATATCATTCTTACAATCCCCTCACATCCTATACATCTTACTAACTCAAAATGCCATACGAGTGTACATGCACAACGCGTAGGCCACATTTAACCCGTAACGCTTGTACCCCATCTTACTCTCATGACGGCCGCCTCCTGACGTTCACCTGTGTAGTAAAAATACAGCCCCCAAAGGGGTCAGCACGAATGCTGGTACGATCCTCTCATGGCCCCCAGCTAACGTGGCTACGACCTAATTGTCGATAGCATGGAGGTTGATTAGATGCACAACATAATAGAAAGGTGCAATAAACAACAAACCAATTATGAACAATCAAAGTTCAAAACACAATGAACACGTCTTAAAATGTGTTCCCTTAATTAGTGAGTCAATTACTTCACTCCTTAAGTTACGTTTCCTCTTAATCTTAGTTCCATCCTTTTCTCACTCAATCTTAGTCTTATCTTAGTCTTAGAAAAACACCATCCTTTAAAAAGAATGGATTAGCTTACCTCAGTCTTTGTATAATACAAACCTTCCTTTAAATAGGAATGGTTGCAACTTATCTCAAACCTTATCTTAATATTAGAATACAAACCACTCTTTAAAATAGAAATGATTGTATCTTACCTCAATGTTTATTTTTGTCGGGTCAAAAGCAACCCTAGCCAATGAGCTATTAACTCCATTGGTTAAATAAACAACTTATCTTATAATTTAGGATTTAGGTGATCCTACCGCACCATCTTAATGCCTTCTACCTTGGACTGTATGTCCAATGTAGCTGAGCCGGCAACCGACCCTAGGAAACAAGTCCGAAGACAAGTCCTTAAGCGGAAGTCGGATCTGCTTTAGATACCGACCCCCTTATTCCTTAGCATGCATGACCGGAGTCAGTCCCAGGTTCCTCACTCCCCCCTTAAGTTCCAGTTAGTAGAAGTCTCAAGACAATGTTTGTTGGTTAACCTCTTTCGGTTTATAACAAACTAATATTAGGGAGCGTTCCTTAGTCTCACTCAATTCCTTACTAAACGTTGGTTAGTAAGTTCTCATGGTAAGTTGTTTTAGTTTTCAAACATCACACAACAATACAATAAACATAATGTTCCGCTTGCATGCTTTATCTTGTTTAGTGAGCACACAAAAACTAATAGCACACAAGCCGAGGGACACCTCGTTAGCAAGCAGGTCACAAGAAGAACTGTACCGTTCACTATGGGTCATTCGGTTGCTTACTCTCTTCCGGAGTCCAAATACTCAAGCCCTAAAACATTCATTCAGTTTCAGGTTGTTAATCACTTAACTTAATTAAACTTATTTAACTTAGTTAACCCATAATGATTCCCCACCTAACACCTCATAAGTTTTACAACTTATTCTTACAACCTAACCTTAAACTTTTAAGTTTATACTTATCTTAATCCCTTAGGTCTTTATACCTCTATTCATCATTGCCCTCTTAATGGGGTACCACTAATACCTCTAAACTTTCTTAGGGTTTCCTTTTTTTTTTACAACTTAAGGGTCGACCGACCCTACCCAAGGTCGGTCCATTCCAGAACTTATTGCCGTTTGAAAATTTTACCCCGACCGACCTTGCAAGTCCGGTCCCCAAGGTCGGTCCATTCCCGAGAGTTTTCCCCGTAAAAAATTTTAGACATGACCGACCTTACAAGTCCGGTCCCCAAGGTCGGTCCATTCCAGAGACTCTTTCCGGTAGTGTAAACTGGGCTCGACCGACCTTGCAGGTCCGGTCCCCAAGGTCGGTCTGCTCCAGACCTTTGTTTTTAGATTCCCATTTGACTCCAAACTTCTCCACAAGTTCCCCCATGTGTCCTAATACCATTTAGGCACTTAAACTCACCTTTAAACATCCACTAAAACCTCCTTAGCTACTTTCTCAATTCTTACTAGGAATTCGTAACACTTGTTTACACCTCTTAAGGCCTTTTCAAGTCACCATACGAGGCCTATACATCATCTAAAACCATTACCATTCAAACCCCCCTCATTAGAAGCCAAAACAATTTTTTTTTCTTTCTCTGCACTGGACCCCGCGGTCCCCAGGGGCGGTCCCAACCATAAGCTAATTTCCTGCACGATTTGCCTGGACCTCCCCACAGGGGCGGTCCCTAGGGGTGGTCCACAGCAGAACCTATTTTCCAAAGTGCTTTTCTCCTCATTTTGAACTCCAATTTCACCCCAATATTTTCCCACTCATTCCACAATCTTTCCACATGTTTCCTACATGTTTAAACACCTTAAAACATGCACTAAACCTTCCCCAAAAATCACCAGGCCTGACACTCAATTTCTTAGAAAATTCTTACACTTAACACTTGATTCCTTACACTTCCCTCTTGTGACTTTGCCTAAGATCTCAACTAATCATTATTTTTCTACCCAACCAGCTTAGCTACTCCTCAAGCTTCATTATGCATACCCTTTTGCTTTACTCAAACTTCTCAAAGCCATATATAATGTAGCACATGCTTACATCCTTATAAGTCATTATACTTTATTTTTCCTTCAAACTTTGTACAAGTTCCCTAGCTTCCATAACCATGGTTTTGGTGCATAAAACTCACCATTATAACCCCTAGTCCCTCTTAGACATCCCTAGGTCTTCCTAGTGCTCAAGAACTCCATAGTTTATCCATTTTCACCAAAATAACCCTTAGTGATCACTAGAACATCCTTAGTCATAAAATCTCCTTAGAACACCTTAAACACTTAGTTTCCTACTCAAATTTCGCCATAGTTTCTCTAGTATATCATCATGCCCAAATGCATTATTTTCCTCATTCAACCATCTCACACACATCAAGTCCTTTCTCATCATATTTTCTCACCCAAATCAACTCATTCATAATAAACTCAATATAGTGCAATAATCTTAAATTGCATAACACTAAGGCTCTTAAATGACATGGCTCTTAGGCCCTTAAATGACATGGCTCTTAGGCCCTTAAATGACATGAATTTAAACACTGAATTTCCCACATATAAAAGCTTTCAACCTGCAAATACACCCATCAATCTCATAGTAGTTATAATGCTCTTAAAATCCACCTTAAACTTATCTTACCAACTCATTCCCATTGGCCCCTTAATCACAAGTTCATAAGCTTGTTTAAATTCTTTTACCTAGGTTATATAACCCATAACATAATGTAAGCTTTAAGCTACATTAGTACTTATCTAAATACCATCCTTTAAGACTTAAACCACCATTAGGTAAGCCTTTTACCTTGTTTTTCCAAACTTATCTTAACTTCCTCCTTAGACCTTCTTCTTGAATGAATCTCGGCCACCCATTAAATTTCCTTTGCCAATGTTCTAATCAATATTCAAATAATCTAATGAGTACTAAGCATCATGCCTAAACTCATGGAATCCAATCTTAGGTTAAAAATGTGTTTTATGGTCTTAAAATGAATATTTTACCTTGAAGTCTTAAGGTAGGCTTGGATATGAATCAAGAAGGACCTCCTCTAGCCCTTGGAGAATAGAAAAAAAGCTAGAACAAGGCATAAAAATGAAGCCCCATGAGTATAAATTTTCGGTAATGGAGAGGAATGGTGGAAACCTAGTTTTTCTTACATATTCTTTACCTTAAGAGAATGGAGAAGCTATTGCACCCTCCAAGCTTATTTTTCCCCCTTCAATGGAGATTTCCCATGGCTCCAAAATGAAGCTTTTCCAATTTTGTAAAGATAGAAAGCTAGAGCTTGAGCTAACTAAGAGATATATGTGTTTAGTTTTTGATTTGGAGCTAAAATGAGCAAGTTATGGACATTTGAAGATGGAGCAAGAATGGAGCTGCTTGGAACGGTTTGAGAGGATGAAGAAGGCGAAGAAAACCATGGGATAAGAAGAGAAATGAAGAAGAGAGGAGAGAGGTAAGCTAAAGTAAAGATTTTTGTCTTTTAAAGCAAATAGTACTATTCTCTCTTTTCTTCTTCTTTTCCGTTAGTTGCTTAGTCATGTGGTGACTCCCCACATCAAAAACTGGCCATCCCCTTATAATCAAGATATTTATGGTCTTGGTTGACCAACTAATTGACTTATGTTGACTAAAACTTAAACTAGGCACTATTCACAAATTAGTGCACAAATTTGTGAAATTTTTGGTTTCCCATTGATTTAGGCTTCCTAATGTGATACTAATTAGCACACATGTTGATTAAGATGTAATCATAGGCATTTATCCACTCAAAACCCATTTCTAAGACAATTTCTCAAAAAGGTGCTTTAAGACTTCTTAAAGCACATTTTTTGTTTTAACTTGTTTTCAAGCTTGGTTTTCTTTGGTAATTGGTTTAAAATGACCATTAGGATATTACTAAGGTCTTATCATGATATTTGGGTACTCACCCAAGTCTCTCCAAGCTTAGAGCACATTTTTGCCTTAATTGCCCTTAAGGCATTTTCTTGTATTTTCCTTGGTTTAAATTGTCTACCAATCTTTATAAGGCATATTTTAGCCTTACCACATCATAATTTGATGTTTACTTAGCATACTTAGGTTTAGGGTATTTCAATCTACCCCCCTTAAAAGAACTTTGTCCCCAAAGTTCTCATGCATCTATCTTATTAGAATACATGTCTTACCTCATTCCATAGATCAGTTAGATCATACTTATGTATACTTAAACTAATTGAATCATTAGATCCACCATATGCTTATACTTAAATATCACACAACATGCTTAAGCATGTATAGCACTCAAAATTCCTTTTGATGATTAAAACAATCACATAATTTTCATCGTATTCTCCCATGTCACCGGTCCGTAGACAAAGGCACATTCGTCCACGCCACCATGGGCCAGAATACAAAACAACTCTGCTCTCCCCATGTCACCGGTCCGAAGACAAAGGCTCGTGCGTCCTCGACTTCATGGGCGAGACTCAGTAAAAAGGTAATCCTTTTTACGAGGTCATGTGAGGAATAATTCCTCTAATTAAAAATACAATCAACTCCAATTTCATTTTATCCTAATGCCTCTATCCTTAGCGTGATTTAATTGTGACCACTGGTAGGGAGTTTCAGGAATCATCCAACCCTGATGTGATCAGCATCAGTGTAGAACTATCCTTCCACCCCAATTTGTGTTCGGTTTCCCTTGATCCCTAGAAAATCAAGTTCCACCTCCCACGTCATTTTCAAACATCCAAATAATTCACTCATGTCCAATTTTCTATCTTTTTAGTCTTTCTAATCGTAATCAATACATCTCCAAAGTGTGGACTCAGTTCATCGAACATTCCTGATTCATCTCTTAGTAATTACCTCAAGACTTAAATTCCTACTAAGTTCTATAACCGTCTCATACCAATTCTCACCATCTTATATCCCACAGCATTACTATCTTCTTCCTCATATTCATATCGAACAGTATCCCATAGTGTTATCTTATTCTTATCTCACACATAGTCTCATATCGACTCATATCTCATATCTTCCTTATTCCTTAAGTCTCCTTAATCCTCTTCCTTAATTCTCTTAACTTGTACTCACACCGGAGTTAACAAGGTAGGTACTTAATATGTATGGTATTCACATCTTCTGTGTGCAATAACCATGATTTATCTCAAAATGTTTATGTAAAACATATTCTCAAATTATTTTGTGCTATGCACACCGTAGTTTATGTACTAAGTACATAAGCATACGTTAAGCGGTTTTCGCTCTACCCCCCTTAAAATGGATTACGCCCACGTAATCAACATTATATCATCCTTGAACATAAGTTCAAGATGTCTAATTCTTACCAAGCATTCTAGCTTCCATGTTGTTTATCTCACTTATGATTCGATCAGAGGGTCTCTGTATCGAGGATTCTTACGGTACTTATACTATTTCTTAACTTAGTTTGATCTAACCTCAAAGGTACTGATCTGCTAGCTTCTGCTGCGCGACTTTGATAGTCATAGGCTTAACTGCCTTTTTTATCCTTTTATAGCATTATATATCCTTCCCCTGCGTGCTTATGGTTTGGCACTAAAGGTCCCTCAATGGACACGTGTTATCTTTATATATACACGGCCTTGATGAGCTGTAGCTCGTCTATCCAGTCTTCCTGGAGATCTAATGTTCATATTCTTGGCGTTCTCTTAAGTGTTTAAATCGTTCTTTCCATCTGAGGATGACCCTTAATCTGAAACTACTGTTTAGTGCTTATTGCGCTTTATAGTCTTATCCTTAACTTCTTAAGACATATCCAATGTCTGTACTTAACAATCCGTGCTTCTCGCACTTCATAGTTTTTAATCATTTGTTCTCTGGTTCCTTTGTGTTGTTGGTTCAACTGAATTCCTTTTTCTTCAACTGTTTGTGGTAGTAGCTGCTCTTGTCTGATCTTGCGCCGTTGTCCATGGTACGGATCCCGTGTTCCTTACACCACTCGTTTACATGCATGGGGTACCTTACTGGTACATTACTACTTACCCAACTAACTCACAAATGAGCGTGTCAGGCCTGCAAGCCCCTGTGGGGTGCAGCCGTCCCACGTCTCGTTTTAGTAAACTCATAGTGTCTGTCACACGTTTAGCTATTGCTAATTATGAAGTATTCTGTTGTCGATCTCCTCTTTCATCGCTCCATAATAACACTTATTGTTCTTCTTGAATCTAATCAAGGGAAATCCATTTACTGCGTTCTTGGGTATGGTATGCTCTAGCTCCTTTATGATTTCCGTACTGATTCGGTCTCTTAGTAACTGAGGTCTCTTCCATAGAGTCTCTTATTTTGTTTCTCATATTTGCTCTACTAGGAATGCACTTCCAGTTCCTTAAGGAATGGGTAGTGTGCTTCTTGTGAAATCTTACCTAACCAGGTCCAGACTACTGGCATCAATGCACAATTTGTCTACCATCTTATTTCCTTACTTATATTGGTCTTAGCTTATAAATTTAATTGCCTCAGTGTCAATATTTGACGGCTTATACATAACGGTCGCTTTACCACGCACCATGACTTGATCCCCTTATATAAATATTGTACTCACGACCACTACTACCGTGGTAGCTGGCCTTTACCATGTTGCCCATTGATGGCGCAACTACTTACTCATTTACTCTAACATCTTATCTTATATTCAATCCCTTCTTGGTTTAAACACACTGGGAGTTCTCTAATTTCGGTGTTTGGCGGTTGTCATACCGTGTTGTAAAATGGTTATCTCTTAATACGAAGGTGTTCTGCTCCAATCTCAGGTTCATAAGTAGGCTAATTTTCTCACATTCTTTCATCCTTCATGATGTTATTTACATGTAATTTAACCGGTTACCGAAGAAGTCATCCGTTTAATCATAAGCTCTTCTGAGCGTTGGTCACTTGGCGTGCCATTCTGTGCACTCACCATGTTTATCCCTGACGAATACTGATTTTTTTAATCCCGGGTGTTGGATATGAGGTCTGTCTCTGCAGCCTTCCTTATTACTCAAGTGTATCTGGTACGCTCTAAGGTAATCTCAAGGTTTACAGTTTTCATTCTCTAACAGAAGTGTATTACATCTCTAATAAGTGAAAGCCCTTTTTGAGGGGTTTATTCCCACTCATGGCCTCACAACAAGGAGAGGTATCCCTACCCTAAAGGAATGGTTCGTTCTCCGCCCCTGTCCTTAGCATTATCTCAATATTCTCATTGGTACCCTTTCTTGGTAATATTTTCCCCAATCTAAGTTATAGGTTTGTAACCGTTCATATCTACGAATTGTAGTTCCTCATGGCTTACATAAGCTCTCTTACAACTTACTGTACCTCGGCTCTGATGTGGTTAACGTCCTTGGCTCGTAGGCTCTTCGTGCTTAATGCCTCAGTTCATTACTTGTACTCTTACTCATCCGTAGGTCATCCTTATAGGTTTTTGTTTCCTTGGACACTATCCACCGTTAGGTTACATACTAAATGTAGTATTAGGTTTCATGGTAAGTTGCTGCATCCTGCTTCCTGCTATGGAAGTTTATTCAGGTGATCTGAGGTTACTTAATGTCTTTGACAATACTGTCATTTTACTAGACTTATGTCTTTTAGCAAATAAGGCTAAGTTCGTATTAAGCGTTTGCCTTACGGTGTCCAAGTTGGACATCGTCCCGTCATCTTATACTCCCACCTCAACGCTTCGTTCAACTTCCATTGACTACGCCACCCGTTGATGATTGTTCACAATTGGGTGTTAATGAGTTAGGCAAATAGTATTATCTGTCATTCATCAGTTGTTCGGCTCGACTATGCCCGCTCTGTGGGGGTAGTCCTCTGAGCTTCCCTCTGTCGGGATTGTATATCTTTAATCCTTAGTAGATTACTGCTTACGTTCATTTCTTTTATCCTAGTTTTCTGGGCTTTCCAACATCTTCATTGAAGAATGCTTATTACTGGTATTCTTAGTGATCAATATAGGAGTCTTATCCCATTCTTGTTGAAAGTTTTTATGTCGACGGTCTCCATTGTATTCCGTAATGCATTCCTTGTACGTTGTCACTTATGTAGTGTTTTGCTCGCATTACTGAGCGATCTTTTATGTTTTCCTCTCAGGGTTTGGGATTGATGTTCTTACCGCACTGTCGGTTGTTGTTGTAGTAGGTTGTACCGTTGCTCATATTCATATCGTTTAGTATTCTGTCCAAGTTAAGCTCCCTGCTGACTGGTGTATCCACTCATCTCATCATGGTCAGGCGGTCAGGCCCTTCCAAGGTCTCATCTGCCGTTCTTATAGATTTACAGTCAGGTATTAAAATGTATTACAACTGTAGCGTTCTACTATCTCGCCATGATGGCTTTCTGTGTAGCTTAACTGTGGTAGCACTTGCTATGGCAAGTGCGCCATGCAAGATGAGCTTCCGGTACTGGGTGCGTATATAGTGGTACTTCCACCTAGTTTCCATATCTTTGGTAGTCCTCGGGACTCCTTCGACGTTCTCTTATTTAGGATAACTAGCCATCCGGCAGTTTCCTGGTTGTTTTGACCGTACTGTCACTTATCCGGGCGTTCCTCTTCCTGAGGGAACCCCTTGTTATTTTCTTACGTCTTAATCCTCACTCCCGTTTCCACACATTTTGTCGTGGTTACTAAGTAATGATTCTACTTTAGGCACTACATCGTAGTCCTATTCCGATATACAGTTGTACGCATCTTTATTGTCGCCTACGCTATGTCGGCCAGGTTTTGTAAACTTCCTCATTGTATGGGGTTTGGAGTCCCCGTTTCTAACTGGACCTTCCAGTAATCTTAACTCTCATGTTATGTATTATCCCACTGTTATGCTCATTCGGACCACTGTCCGGTACTCATGTCGCTTCCCTTTTCCTTTCTATTGCTCCCGTAGTGCTTTTCTTATTATTGGTATGGCGGGTTATTTCGACTGCGTAGCATGTCGACCCATGTTGCCGGTAATTACTGTTCTCTTATTGGTAGAATTCCGTTGGCAGTGCCTGTTTCACTTTTGCGCTCCAATTAAAACGTTCAAGTTCTCATAAACTGTTGTTCAACAAGATGTTTCTCGTATTGCTTACTGTTAGCTAACTGCCAGATCGGGTCTTTCCCGAGTAAGAGAAGCCTTTCTTCTCTCTGGCGTTTGTTCCACGTATTCAGGGTTAGGGATGTGGAGGGCGGGTCTAGGTACTATGGATATCCGGTAAACACCGGGAAGTCCTGACTAACACACCTCTCACTCTATCACTCAACCCTTAACCCATAACTCAAGCTCAACCTCTGTATTCTCCTAAGTTCTGTATTTCTTATCTTCAGAGTGTAACTACGCTCTGATACCACTTTTTGTAACACCCCATCTCAATCCAAATGTGGTCTCACAACTTAACAACATATATATATACATGTCACAGCGGAATTCATTACACTCCAGGACCTTGCCACGGTCTGACGGACAGAATATACCGAACATTAGTACATACCAATCTTAACCAAATACATATCCTTCTTACAATCCCCTCACATCCTATACATCTTACTAACTCAAAATGCCATATGAGTGTACATGCACAACTCGTAGGCCACACTTAACCCGTAACGCTTGTACCCCATCTTACTCTCGTGACGGCCGCCTCCTGACGTTCACCTGTGTAGTAAAAACAGCCCCCAAAGGGGGTCAGCACGAATGCTGGTACGATCCTCTCATGGCCCCCAAGCTAACGTGGCTACGACGACTAATTGTCGATAGCATGGAGGTTGATTAGATGCACAACATAATAGAAGGTGCAATAAACAACAAACCAATTATGAACAATCAAAGTTCAAACACAATGAACGTCTTAAATGTGTTCCCTTAATTAGTGAGTCAATTACTTCACTCCTTAAGTTACGTTTCCTCTTAATCTTAGTTCATCCTTTTCTCACCTCAATCTTAGTCTTATCTTAGTCTTAGAAAACAACCATCCTTTAAAAAGGAATGGATGTAGCTTACCTCAGTCTTATAATACAAACCATCCTTTAAATAGGAATGGTAGCAACTTATCTCAAACCTTATCTTAATCTTAGAATACAAACCACTCTTTAAAATAGAAATGAGTTCTTACCTCAATGTTTATTTTTGTCGGGTCAAAAGCAACCCTAGCCAATGAGCTATTAACTCCATTGGTTGAATAACAACTTATCTTATATTTAGGATTTAGGTGATCCTACCGCACCATCTTAATGCCTCCTACCTTGGACTGTATGTCCAATGTAGCTGAGCCGGCAACCGACCCTAGACAACAAGTCCGAAGACAAGTCCTTAAGCAGAAGTCGGATCTGCTTTAGATACCGACCCCCTTATTCCTTAGCATGCATGACCGGAGTCAGTCCCGGGTTCCTCACTCCCCCCTTAAGTTCCAGTTAGTAGAAGTCTCAAGACAATGTTTGTTGGCTAACCTCTTTCGGTTTATAACAAACTAATATTAGGGAGCGTTCCTTAGTCTCGCTCAATTCCTTACTAAACGTTGGTTAGTAAGTTCTCACGGTAAGTTGTGTTAGTTTTCAAACATCACACAACAATACAATAAACATAATGTTCCGGTTACATGCTTTATCTTGTTTAGTGAGCACACAAAAACAAATAGCACACAAGCCGAGGGACACCTCGTTAGCAAGCAGGTCACAAGAAGAACTGTACCGTTCACCGTGGGTCGTTCGGTTGCTTACTCTCTTCCGGAGTCCAAATACTCAAGCCCTAAAACATTTATTCAGTTTTAGGTTGTTAATCACTTAACTTAATTAAACTTATTTAACTTACTTAACCCATAATGATTCCCCACCTAACACATCATAAGTTTTACAACTTATTCTTACAACCTAACATTAAACTTTTAAGTTTATACTTATCTTAATCCCTTAGGTCTTTATACCTCTATTCATCATTGCCCTCTTAATGGGGTACCACTAATACCTCTAAACTTTCTTAGGGTTTCATTTTTTTTTACAACTTAAGGGTCGATCGACCCTACCGACCGACCTTACCCAAGGTCGGTCCATTCCAGAACTTATTGTCGTTTGAAAATTTTACCCCGACCGACCTTGCAAGTCCGGTCCCCAAGGTCGGTCCATTCCCGAGAGTTTTCCCCGTACAAAATTTTAGACATGACTGACCTTGTAAGTCCGGTCCCCAAGGTCGGTCCATTCCCGAGAGTTTTCCCCGTACAAAATTTTAGACATGAACGACCTTGTAAGTCCGGTCCCCAAGTCCGGTCCCCAAGGTCGGTCCATTCCCGAGAGTTTTCCCCGTACAAAATTTTAGACATGAACGACCTTGTAAGTCCGGTCCCCAAGGTCGGTCCATTCCAGAGACTCTTTCCGGTAGTGTAAACTGGGCTCGACCAACCTTGCAGGTCCGGTCCCCAAGGTCGGTCTGCTCCAGACCTTTGTTTTTAGATTCCCATTTGACTCCAAACTTCTCCAAAAGTTCCCCCATGTGTCCTAATACCATTTAGGCACTTAAACTCACCTTTAAACATCAACTAAAACCTCCTTAGCTACTTTCTCAATTCTTACTAGGAATTCGTAACACTTGTTTACACCTCTTAAGGCCTTTTTAAGTCACCAAACGAGGCCTATACATCATCTAAAACCATTACCATTCAAACCCCCCTCATTATAAGCCAAAACAAATTTTTTTTTCTTTATCTGCACTGGACCGCCCCTCTGGGGCGGTCCCCAGGGGCGGTCCCAACCAGAAGCTAATTTCCTGCATGATTTGCCTGGACCTCCCCACAGGGGCGGTCCCTAGGGGTGGTCCACAGCAGAACCTATTTTCCAAAGTGCTTTTCTCCTCATTTTGAACTCCAATTTCACCCCAATCTTTTCCCACTCATTCCACAATCTTTCCACATGTTTCCTACATGTTTAAACACCTTAAAACATGCACTAAACCTTCCCCAAAAATCACCAAGCTTGACACTCAATTTCTTAGAAAATTCTTACACTTAACACTTGATTCCTTACACTTCCCTCTTGTGACTTTGCCTAAGACCTCAACTAATCATTATTTTTCTTCCCAACCATCTTAGCTACTCCTCAAGCTTCATTATGCATACCCTTTTGCTTTACTCAAACTTCTCAAACCCATATATAATCTAGCACATGCTTACATCGTTATAAGTCATTATACCTTATTTTTCCTTCAAACTTTGTACATGTTCCCTAGCTTCCTTAACCATGGTTTTGGTGCATAAAACTCACCATTATAACCCCTAGTCCCTCTTATACATCCCTAGGTCTTCCTAGTACTCAAGAACTCCATAGTTTATCCATTTTCACCAAAATAACCCTTAGTGATCACTAGAACATCCTTAGTCATAAAATCTCCTTAGAACACCTTAAACACTTAGTTTCCTACTCAAATTTCGCCATAGTTTCTCTAGTATATTATCATGCCCAAATGCATTGTTTTCCTCATTCAACCATCTCACACACATCAAGTCCTTTCTCATCATATTTTCTCACCCAAATCAACTCATTCATAATAAACTCAATATAGTGCAATAATCTTAAATTGCATAGCACTAAGGCTCTTAAATGACATGGCTCTTAGGCCCTTAAATGACATGAATTTAAACACTGAATTTCCCACATATAAAAGCTTTCAACCTGCAAATACACCCATCAATCTCATAGTAGTTATAATGCTCTTAAAATCCACCTTAAACTTATCTTACCAACTCATTCCCATTGGCCCCTTAATCACAAGTTCATAAGCTTGTTTAAATTCTTTTACCTAGGTTATATAACCCATAACATGATGTAAGCTTTAAGCTACATTAGTACTTATCTAAATACCATCCTTTAAGACTTAAACCACCATTAGGTAAGCCTTTTACCTTGTTTTTCCAAGCTTATCTTAACTTCCTCCTTAGACCTTCTTCTTGAATGAATCTCGGCCACCCATTAAATTTCCTTTTCCAATGTTCTAATCAATATTCAAATAATCTAATGAGTACTAAGCATCATGCCTAAACTCATGGAATCCAATCTTAGGTTAAAAATGTGTTTTAAGGTCTTAAAATGAATATTTTACCTTGAAGTCTTAAGGTAGGCTTGGATATGAATCAAGAAGGACCTCCTCTAGCCCTTGGAGAATAGAAAACAAGCTAGAACAAGGCATAAAATGAAGCCCCATGAGTATAAATTTTCGGTAATGGAGAGGAATGGTGGAAACCTAGTTTTTCTTACATATTCTTTACCTTAAGAGAATGGAGAAGCTATTGCACCCTCCAAGCTTATTTTTCCCCCTTCAATGGAGATTTCCCATGGCTCCAAAATGAAGCTTTTCCAATTTTGTAAAGATAGAAAGCTAGAGCTTGAGCTAACTAAGAGATATATGTGTTTAGTTTTTGATTTGGAGCTAAAATGAGCAAGTTATGGACATTTGAAGATGGAGCAAGAATGGAGCTGCTTGGAACGGTTTGAGAGGATGAAGAAGGTGAAGAAAACCGTGGGATAAGAAGAGAAATGAAGAAGAGAGGAGAGAGGTAAGCTAAAGTAAAGATTTTTGTCTTTTAAAGCAAATAGTACTATTCTCTCTTTTCTTCTTCTTTTCCTTTAGTTGCTTAGTCATGTGGTGACTCCCCACATCAAAAACCGGCCACCCCCTTATAATCAAGATATTTATGGTCTTGGTTGACCAACTAATTGACTTATGTTGACTAAAACTTAAACTAGGCACTATTTGGCACTATTCACAAATTAGTGCACAAATTTGTGAAATTTTTGGTTTCCCGTTGATTTAGGCTTCCTAATGTGATACCAATTAGCACACATGTTGATTAAGATGTAATCATAGGCATTTAGCCACTCAAAACCCATTTCTAAGACAATTTCTCAAAAAGGTGCTTTAAGACTTCTTAAAGCACATTTTGTGTTTTAACTTGTTTTCAAGCTTGGTTTTCTTTGGTAATTGGTTTAAAATGACCATTAGGATATTACTAAGGTCTTAGCATGGTATTTGGGTACTCACCCAAGTCTCTCCAAGCTTAGAGCACATTTTTGCCTTAATTGCCCTTAAGGCATTTTCTTGTGTTTTCCTTGGTTTAAATTGTCTACCAATCTTTCTAAGGCATATTTTAGCCTTACCACATCATAATTTGATGTTTACTTAGCATACTTAGGTTTGGGGTATTTCATCTAGGGACCGACAATGTTGTGTCCCGTCCCTAAGTGTTTTACTTAGGTTATAACTACATACTTGTAATACTTAGCGTATTAGGTCAAGTAACGATAATTCCAATCACACGTCTCGCATATGTAGTTTTATATAAGTGGATCTATAGTCGATGTAGTATTAGTCCCTTAGGACGTTCGTGCATAAATTAATAAGGCTGTAACACAGATATCAATCACACACATAATCACATACATACATCCACACAAGTTATTTATAAAACAAATCCGAGCCCGAGGAATTCCTCAGGACAACTCGGATCAAACCCCTTTACATACCGTACACCGTGTCCAAGGTCGCGCAGTGTAGTCCTCTAGGGCTATCGAACGCGCACGTCTGAATGGCGATCTAACAATACGAAGAACGCTAAGTGTCAAACCACATGACATTATGATTCGGTATTTCCGAATAACATCAGTAACCCCGGTAGTACAACTATTATGAGTTCCGGTATCATTATCTTTAAGCTCCTTACTCGTAGTGTGATTTAATACTCGGTTTACAATGGAGTATGGAACCTTATATTATACACTTGTTATTTTTCATTCAAGGTTTGTTTATCATACCAAAATCATATATTATCTATAGTATTTTTATGTCATTGTATACTATAGTTTATATCTTTATTCTTGACATGTATTTATATATACACATGCGCTCAATATGACAGTTTAAATAAACTATGGTTTGGACCACATAATATTGTTTAGTGTTACACTTATTTCATAATGTCATATAATATGCTATTTTATGTGTTATTTAACTTAATAACATATAGTTTTGGTAACTATATGTATGTACCGAAAATAATGTACACATATGATACACTTGTGCTCCTTTATATAATTCTCATTGATCACAATATAACCACATACTCATAACATGTTGTAGATACTTAATTTTATAACATCAAGACTTTGTAATAGAATATAACCCAAGGTTTTATAACACTTGTTATAATTACCGGAAATGCATATATCTTGATTCCATTTCCTACCAAATCCCATACTCTCAACATCCCAATTTCACCACTTACTTTATATCATACTGCATTCATCATACATTATAAAATTTACACTATATTGTATCTTAATCCCCACTGCAACTCAGCTACACAGAAGCAACCTATAAATGAAATCTGAAACGACAACTACACATCTCTTCTTGGTTCTTGTTCCTAGTTAATTCAACTGAGGTTTATTCTTTCCCACGGTATTTACCCAACTAGTTATGGGTATCAACCATGATTTAAGCCAAAATCATCCCACCTAAACACTCACCCAACTACTGTACTCCATTATACAGAAACAGCGAAATTCCTGAAAACTGAAGACATTATTTGTATATCCCTTCTTCAAGTCTTTATTTAGTTTGTTGATCGGTTTTCAAAACTTCTCGAAACTTTTACACCACTAGATAATTTCATTAGGAAGGATTTGAGCTTTAAGATAACTCAAAACAAGTCTGTTAGCATCTCTGAAAGTTGGTTTTACAGAAGACAGAAACTGCAGGAACTGTAACCGCATTCTGTGTGACTCTTCTTCAAACTTTCCTTTTGATTTAGTTATCTGGCTTCTAATCTTACCCAAAGTGTTTATAACTTCACTTAGGTGTATTAGGTATGTTTTAGGTTCATTAGCCACACAGTACAACTCTTTCTGTGCCCTCTGTAAATGGTTATACAGAACCGAAACAGGGACTGGCAAACCAAAACCTGAAACTGATACACCCCTTTATATGTCTTTTCTTTTGTTACCAATCTGACTTCTTATTCCCCAAGTTGATTAGCTCCTTAGTTAAGGGTCTTCATATAACTCCATCCTCCAAATGAGCCCACACCATATCATTAACACCACTAAAAATTCTTTATACAGCAACTGCATTGTTGCAGAAACAGAAAATACAAAAACTGATATGGCTTATTCTTTCTCTTAACTCTGTCCATGAATTTGACTTTCATTCTCTCCCAATAATCTAGCTACTTAGTTACCCATCTTAGTATAGTTTTAATCTTTACCACAGACCCAAAATAACATAGATCACAACAAAACAGAAATCTGAAAACTGGAACTCGACAATTTGAACTGAGAAAGAAACTGTCACCTCTTCTCCTATTTATGTTCTTTGTTTACAGACTGACTATCAATTTACCCCAACCTGCCTTAGTTACTTAGTTATGGGTTCTAGTATAGGTTGAACCACAAAACAACCCAAGGCCATAAGGGCTACGCTCCTGAAAATCTTTTACATAACACCTGAAAACTGCAACAAAACTGAAACACCAACTGCTGTTTTTTTTTCCTTTTCCTGTTACTTACTAATCCGTTTCTTCAGTTTTCTTTTACCCAAATCATTTAGCTTCTTAGTTAGGTGTATTTATGTGATTCTATCCTCACAAAGAACTCACAGCAGCATTGTTAACCTCACTGATATATCTCAAAACTGGAACTGGAATATAACCTAATTTCTTTGTTCATGGTTTTGGGTTTTTAGTTCCCCTCTAGGTTGTCTAACTGCTTAATTAAGTATCCTACACAATTTGAACCTCTAAACAACTCGAAACAGCAAGAACCAACCTCAGAAAAATCATTATACAAGACTAAGAATAAACTGCAACCTGAAACTGAAATCTGATATGACTTTACCTCCATCTTTCATTTCTGCTGCTTAACCTGACTGCTAGTTTTCCCCAGCTTGCTTACTTATTTGGCTACATCTATTAATACAGTTTTAACTTGAAGACAACCCAAGTCAACAATGTCTGCACCTCTGAAACTCCTTTACACCAGTCTGTAGCACTGAAAATAGAACTGGAAAACATAAACTGATATCTTCTCTTGTATTTTGCAGTTTGTTCACGATTCTGGTTTGGAGTTTCCCTTAGGTTGCTTAGCTATTTAGTTAAACATCTTAGTACAGTTTAAACCTCAAAACAGATCAACCACCAAGTTGTTTAAGTTTCTGAAAGGTTGATATACAGAAAGGTCAAAATTACAGAAACTGAAAACTGAACTGCTAAGTTCTTTTATATTGTTTTCCCTCTGCTCTCTAATCTGATTTCATACCTCCCAAACTATTTAGCTTCTTGGATAAGGGTCTTAATATGATTTTTATCCCTAAAATAAGGCCACGCATTATGGTTAATGCCACTGAGACTCATTGTTCAGAACTGTGTTATTGCAGAAAAACAGAATCTGAAACTGATCTATTTTCTTGTTTGGTTCTCTGTCTGTTTCTTCTGAACTGATTTATGACTCCCTCTAACCGTTTATACTCCTAGTTAAGTCAATTTAAAAAGACTCTAAGTTCATTCTCAACCCAAGGAGCAAGACACACACACCCTGAGAAGTACTTTACACTACAACCGAAACCAGAAAAGATTGAGACTATAACACTGATAACTTCCCTTATATTTTTTTTGTTTGTTCACGAATGGGCCTTCTAGTTTTTTTTCCTACTTGCTAAGAGTGTTCCCAGTAGCTTAGGTTCAAAACCAACCCACAACAACAAAGGATATACCCTGGGAAGTAAGTATACAGAAAACACAAAAGTTTAAGAAACTAAAACTGTTACATGAGCTAACACTGTTTTCTTCCGTTCTTTTACTTTGATTTCAAGCTTCCCCGAGTTACTGTCCCATTCAGTTGAGTGGCTCCCCGTGATTTACTTCAAGAACGGACCTATAACAACATGGTCTGCACTTCTAAGGTTCTTTTACTCAAAATCTGTAGAACTGAAAAAAAAAACAGAAACCAGAAAGTGTGGATTGTTGCTTTCCTTTCCTATGATTTCCTTCCTACAGATGCAACAGGTTGGTTTTTTATTTCTTTTGACTCACTCCTACACTTGGACAACTCAGGCAGGTGTGTTTACAATGTTGTATGTGCATCATTAACTCAATGCCATTCCAGGACAGCAAGAATACTGAGAGCCATGTTACAGAATTGAAATACTTAATAACTGAAGTCGACAGATGAGTTTTATTTTATTTTCCCTGATCAGGGCATGGGTTTAGGAGTAGCTCACCCATTGAGTATCTTAGCTGATTCTTAGGTGTAATATGGGACTTGCAACCCTTGATTACCCGACCACAACTGAGGACATTTACCCAGGAGTTAGGCTTGGCAAAATCAGAGAGGACAATGATAAGAACAAGGGAATCAATCTGTTTTAGAAACCTCACCTTCTCGTTAAGTTCTAGGGAGAAGTCTTTTACAGGTTTTCGCTCAAAGGTCTTCAAGCCCTTCAGTGGTGGGATGTCACGGGGTACGCATACAACACAAGGAAGGAAAATGGAGTGATTAAGATCAACATGCTCGGGTGCAAAACTGATGAACAGATGATGGAGAAACTGGTTGGAGTCTACCTTGTTATGTTTTATTTTTTTGAAGCAGTAGTGGCTTGTTGCTCGTCGAGTTGATGCACTCTTCAGGGGCTAGATTCCAGACAGATTGATGCAAAGACAGAAGAGGTAGTAAGTTAGGCAGTAGGTGAATTCTCGGTATGGAACAGAAAAAAACTGAGAAGAATTCTAACCACTGCTGTTCACCTCGCCAGAAGCAGAGATTGAGTTGCCTGCTCTAGAACTTGCACAGCTGAGGTGGGTGTTTGCATGGGGCGGAACTAACTGAGTTGGGTTTGGCAAGACGCTGACTTGAGAGTAAGCGTTGAGTGGGTTTATTCAGTCCAATGCTACTTTCTACTGATTCCCATATGCATGCGTGGAGTTTCCAAGAGAGTGACCCTGATGCACAGCTTTTGTTGAAGTTAAGATGGTGTAGGTGGAGGTTGCAAGTTACTAGGGAAGGTCATGAGCGTTTGGAAAAGAAAAGCAAACATTCCTGTCGCGCGAGAGTCTGGAACAGGATCTGGTCTTGCGGCATCATCAGATGAGAGGAGCGTTTAATGTTGAGGCGTGTTTGTCTCCTTTTTTTTTTACCTTAGTTGTGAGACTACTAGTTATAATTCGTTGGTATCTATTACCGAATTCGAGCATAGCTCAACTGGTTAAGGCTTCGAAAAGGGTGTGAAAGGTCTCGGGTTTGAACCCCAGCTAGAGCACGTTTGCTCTTTTTTTTAACAACCATATTTATGCCTATATCTTGTATATGTGCGACTGTATTAATATGTCGCGTTATTAGTTGTATATACATATGTATATGTGGTTATTTTGTTATGTCACGTTATTGATTATACCTATATATGGATACGACTATTTTATTTGTCGTGTTTTAGCTATATGTACCTATGCGACTATATTATCATGTTGCGTTTTTAGTTATACATACAACGTTGTAATATTGTAACGTTGTGTATATGTACATATATATGTATGTGACCGTATTAATATGTAACGTCGTCATATTTTCGGACATGTATATGCTCGTACAAAATTTAATTGTTCGTTCGTTCACGAGTTGTTACATGCTCATAATAATGTAACACATTCCCCTTAATTTAAACCTTACGCCATAAGGTTTTATATGCTTAGTTGTTTAGGCCTTAATGTAATTAATTATATGCTTAAATCATGTTTAATTAAGTAGGGGTATTTCATTGATACTCCAACTATCTCATGCCACGTGTCCAAGTCGTGTGTCAGTTTGCTGTCAAAAGTAACGTTCGGGTACCATCGGTAATCCTCGATCATTATTACCCGGACGTCACCTCACAATGGCTCTATCGCCGTAACACTTCTCTTCACAAAGCAAAGCCGAATCACGACACCTATCACCATTTAATCGTCCTCGTACGTTTAAAGCATTTCAAAAGTTCAACTTCCCGCCCAAATTCGCTAAAAGTCAAACTCGGGGGGACTAGTGGGGATTCATCCTAAGTGAAATATATTGACCCTTTCTTTTTACTTATGTAAAATAAGAAACCCAGACAACTTAAGTTTCACTTCTCCTGTAAACTCCAAAAGTAAGACTTGGGGGACTAGTGTTGGTACGATGTAATTATCTTCACCATAACCATATCATTACTTGTGTACTCCCAAACATGCACCCAAAATGAGGAACCAACAACCAAGGAATAATATGGATGGCCACCAAACACCGAGCTCAAGAAGCTTGGTTTCCCCGATGGAAACCCCGGTCCAAGAGTGATGGCTAAGCCCGAGACTAACCGACAAAGTCATCCGGGTTTCCCCAGTAGTCTCCCAGGCCAATTATCTACTACAACGACCCCAACTATTCTACATAGAGTACTTATGACCTAGACGGACAACACTGACATCCAGTCCCATCAGTCTCGTCGGACAACCTGTCTCCACCACTCGTACACCTCCCTAACACATCATTAAATACCCCAATACTAATGTGTCCTTTTCTTGGTTAATGGGCAACTAGGTGTTGGGTAAAAACCTAACGGCAAGAATACCGGTCGATTATAGCAAGTTTTCCTAGAAGTGTCCCTCCAGGTTATCGAATCCAGGGGAGGCAGCGTTTTAGTTTAATTAATATTTAAGATCAAACAAAGTAAAATAACTCAAGTAACAGGGGGTTTTGTTTGTTGAATTACTAAATACTGAAACAAACTGTAAATAAGAACAAGGATAACAAATGCAAGAGTAACAGTGAGCAAAACAATGATGTTTTTGAATTAATGAGAAGGGAAAATTCCGGTTTACTATTCCTCCAATTTCTTCGGTTCCTTTTTCAGTGTGTTTACCAAATTTAGACTAAAATCCTAGAACATAAATATTTCACGTTCGGTCTCCCGCTCGGTGAATTCTAATTAACAACTAATAAATTCTAACTCTCGTTATAAATTTACTAATTGCTAACAGCCTTAAGAATAATCCAGTTTAATGATCAGTTAATATCCTAGAGGAATTACCGTCTCTAAATTAACCGGTGTTGTTCCTGTTGTCTGTTATCTACCGCAGTTCTCACTTGTAAGCAGATAAACCGATAAAATCAAGTAATTGGCCAAATCACAAGATTTATAAAGATAAATAAGGAACAACACTTTAATCTGATAAAATGGTAAATCACAAAGATAATGGAACCTCAGAATTTAGATTACATAGCAAACCGAAATTTATGGAAACTACTCAGCCATGGAAATGAAATTACTACAACAATATGTGAATAACATTAAAGAAGATAAAGAAGAAGAAACTCTGTTTAAGGTTTGTTGATGGAGTCTCTGTGCACAAACAACAGTTCCTCTACTCAATCTCCACTTGTTGAAGTCTCCAGCTGCTTGATGGAAAATGGTGATATGAATGATACGTGGAAATGGATGGTGAATGGAGTTGAGGTATTTTTGCTTTCTGCAGAATTATGTGTGGTGTATGAAGAAAATGGTGATGGCTGGAACGTAAGAAAATGAGATGGAGATGGATGGAGAGTGTGAGATGCACTCCAGAATGTGTGTCTTGAATGAGAGGAATTGAGTTCTATTTATAGAACTCAATACGTAGAGCATGTGGTGTACTGCTGGACTTTGTGAGTGGTTGTTTACGTGAGTGTTGTTGCAGGTTTTAGGGAAATAATTTGACTTAGTGGGATTAGAAGATGGAAAGTAGTAGCAGTGCATGAGGGTCTGGAAAGTGAGGATTATTAAGCATGGGGCGGCTGTTTATAATAAGAAGAGATAAATCTTCTTTTCAAGTTCGCGGCGCTACAGATCTCTGACTCAGCCGTTTGGTCCGGGACTTAGGTCCTGTATAAAGTCCCGGACCATGGTGTTAAACAGGTCGAGGATCCCTTCATTGTGTGGTCCGGGACTTAAGTTATGTATAAAGTCCCGGACCATGCTTGAAATCCAGTCGAGATATCTGCCTCATTGTGGTCCGGGACTTAGGCTGTGTAATAAGTCCCGGACCATATCTGTATTCGATTCGAGATTTTGAGTCACAATGTGGTCCGGGACTTAGCTCCAGAATCAGGTCCCGGACCATGCTTGATTTTAATTCGAGAGTCTGTTGTTTTTGACTCAAATTTGCTGTCTGATT
The DNA here is from genome assembly GCA_023374045.1 of Limonium bicolor. Lineage (NCBI taxonomy): Eukaryota > Viridiplantae > Streptophyta > Magnoliopsida > Caryophyllales > Plumbaginaceae > Limonium > Limonium bicolor. The sequence goes on along the minus strand of CM041777.1, from coordinate 226,669,710 downwards.
TTCCATGTGTCCAACAGTGATGGGAATGTGTTTCTTTAAGATTAAAAACCTGAAAAAGCACACAAAACCCATAACAGAAGACAGTTGCAGCGAGAAGCATGAAAATGCTTATAAGACAGGAATTTAACAGTGAATAGCAACGAATTTGGTATCAAAAGATCCTTTAGAAATAGGTAAATTCCTGACTTATCAACATCCCCACACTTAATCTTTGCTTGTCCTCAAGCAATTACTGCAATCAGATCAGGAGAAGTGTACAAGGAAATCTAATGTAGAACAACAGTCATAAGAAACAACGGTTAGTACTGCAAGTTTTCTTAAACAGTGAAGTTAAGAAGTTTGACAAATGCATGAGACTATCATCATAACTGTTTAATCCAAACTGTACTCAGGGCTTTACTTTCCTTTTTCTTTCCACAATTCATTGGACGACAAGGGGCAAGAAGTAATGTCATATTCCACATTACCTTTCATTGCCACATACTCATAATCAAGGAAGAATTTGCAATAAACTGTTTAGCATGAAAGAACTTTCCTTCCAATTTTTCTGAGTAAGCATTATTCATTTCATCCCCCAGACTTTTCTCCCCATCCTTGTAGCGGTGTTGGGCCTTCTATCCCAGATCAGATGATCTTAGGTAGATGAGTGATGAGGCACTCCAAGAGCTTAATTACCGAATGGGAGAGGCCTGTTACGGTTCAGAGTAGATTAGAGGAGTACCTTGCCTTTGTCCTTTCCTTCCATTCATTCCAAAACTTTCCCAAAGCCCCAAGTTAGTTCAAACAAAATAGTCACAAAATGGTCTCACCTTTTTATTGAAGGAAATAGAAGAATTTTAACCAAAAACTGACAATGCAAGCAGTCTAACCAAAGTTCTTGTGGCCGAAGCTCAGATTAAATTTCAGAGATATTTGCTACTTGTACGTTTTTCTCAACCAATGCTTCTGATCACAAATGAAAGCCAAGTATTTTGAAAAATTTTTGTGGAGGGTCATCAAAGGTTAATGAAGAGAGAATTAGTAGTTGCAGGGAACAAAGAAGATAAGCAATAAACGCGTAGCCCCTTTTACTACGAACCTCCCCACACTTAGAAATAAGCAATGCCCTCATTGCTGCCAGAATATGAGCATAGTGCAAAAGAAAGAATATAACTCCCCTGAAAATTGAGTGAAGACGGCGTCCCCACGCTTATGAAAAGGAACGGGAGATCCAAGGAGTGTTGGAAAAATTGCGACAGAGTCTCCTTTGTATTCTTCCGATATCGCACACACAAAAGATGGCAATCCTGTTGAATATCACAAAGCAGCAGACAGCGTTGCAACAAAAGAAGTTATGCAGAACAAAATATTCATTTTTTTTTTTTTTTGGTTAAGCTGTGTTGGTCCGGGACCTAGGGTATGGATGAGGTCCCGAACTGCTATGCTTAAATAGGTCGAAAGTGGCTGTTGCTCTGGGTCCGGGACTTAAGATTTGGCTGAAGTTCCGGACCACCCCTTAATTTTTGTTCGAGACTTGCCTTGCCCTCTGGTCCGGGACTTAAGTCTTGTATCATGTCCCGGACCACCCTGTTTATTTCAGCCGAAGAGTTTCCTGTGTACTCTGTTCTCCTCCTTCATCCATCTTACACTGTGACAACAAACAACTAAAGGAAAACAGCTAACAAAGGAATTAGCACATGTAAAATCATGAATTAAAATGAAAATCAAGAAGATAGAAGAAAAGAGATTGGGTTGCCTCCCAATGAGCTGCCCGTCTTTTCGGTCTTTGGCTAGACCATGTTTTTGTTCTTTCAAGAAATTCCAGAAGATTTTGGTGTCTTTGCAACCTGGTGACATGAACTCCGAGAAGCTTCCAAAACATTTTTAGATGACCTGCCAGCATAAAACAGTAGCTGCTCACCTTCTGCATTTAAAGTGATCGTACCATGAGCAACTTCTATTCGAGCGTCGGCTGTTGCTAGGAAGGGTCTTCCAAGGATAATAGGGACCGTTGGATCTGTAGCCATGTCGAGTACGACAAAGTCGCAGGGGAAATACAGATGTTCTACCTTAACCATCACATCCTTTGCAATTCCACAAGGGTAAACCATCGAGCGATCTGCTAACTGAAGCGTCATTCGTGTAGGCTGTAGGTCTCCAATTCCAAGCTTTTCAAATAAAGCGTATGGCATGAGACTAATCGACGCGCCTAAATCAGCAAGACAATGGTCGAAGTCGATGTCTCCTATTCTGCATGGAATTGTGAAGCTTCCAGGATCTTTGCATTTCTCTGGTAAGCGCTTCTGTATGATCGCTGAACAAGTCTCTGTGAGCTGAATAGTTCCTGATTCAACTAACTTTGCCTTATTGGATAAAAGCTTCCTTAAATACTTGGCATAGTTAGGTACCTTCGCAACTAAATCAACAAAGGGAATATCCACAGATAGTTGACGAAGTAAAGTAAGAAACTTATCGAACTCACTATCCTCCTTGGAATGCTTGGTTCTGTTTGGAAATGGAATTGGGGAAGCAACTTCAACCGCCGGTGGTGTAGGTGAAGGAGATTTGGTAACTTCACAATTCTGCTCATTCTCCAGCACAGGTTGCTCTATGCTCACCTCAGGCTCAGTAGCTTTATCTTTGCCACTTCTAATACTTACCTTCTTCGCGGTTTCCTTTTCCTGCAAAGGACATTTGTTAGCCAAGATATCATCCACTAGTGTAGCATAATTTGGCATTAACTTAAGCATATCAGAAAAAGGGATATCTTTAGTTAATTTCTTAAAAATTTTAAGAAATTTTCCAAGCTGTTCATCAAGGTCCCTTTTCTTTAACCTGTCAGGAAAAGGAATAGATTTTCAATTTTATGATTTGAAATAGAAGAGTAAGAAGGTTGAGTTTCAGGAGACTCCCTCTCCTTAGGTTTTTCAGAAACTTTAATGGAGTCCTTAGCCTCTTGTTGAACTGGTAAAATTGCAGCGACAAGTGGAGTATCTTCTTCCACAGCAAAAACAGCTTTGGCATACTCTCTTGGATTCTGCTCTGACTGACTGGGCAAAGAACCCAAAGGACGCTGAGCCAATTGTTGGGATATCTGAGACAACTGAGTCTCGATATTTCTATTGAATGTCCTCTGGTCATTATTGAAGGTTCTCTGCTCCTGATTGAAGGTTTCTAGCTCATTAAACTTCTTCACGCTAATCGAGATGAAATCATCCATTCTGGCCAGTACTTCTTCCATGTTCGAGGATGTTCCGGCACCGGAACTCAATGTCTGCTGATTCTGGATTGGTTTCTGGTATGTTTGATTATACTGCTGTGGCGGTCTCTGATTGAAGTTGTTGCTACCACCAGCTTGATAACGGTTCTGTTGCTGAGAGTGGTAACCAGGGTTGCCCTGATTCCCGAAATAATTACCCGGTCTGTTACCAACATAGTTCGCCGCTTCTTCTTGTGGTGGAACACACTGGCACAAGTTGGAGCCTCTGCCACAATATTCACAAGGTGGATAGACCTCAGGGGTGGCTGCTGCATTTGACTGCGGGTTCATCACTGCACACATCTTCTCAAAATGCTTTGACATTGCTTCCATCTTGGCAGCCAGAAAAGTATTTGAATCTACTTCATAGACTCCAGCGGTTTTCTTCGGTGCAGCTTCTCCTGTTCTCGCACCTCCCCACTGATTGGATGCATTGGCAATGGTCTCTAATAATTCCTTGATTCTAGCTATTGGTAGCTCCATGAGGCTTCCTCCTGCACAGTGTCTACCAACAAACGACTAGAATGATCCAAATCTTTATAAAAGGACTGTAAAATTACCTCCTCTCCCAAGCCATGGTGTGGTACTTTGCGCACAATCCCTTTGAAACGCTCCCAAGCCTCAGATAATGTTTCTCCAGCGAACGGCTTAAAGTTGGTGATCTCTCCTCTCATCATCAGCATCCGAGAAGGAGGGAAATATTTTGCCAAAAATGCATTTGCTAACTCCGTCCAGGTGGTGATACTGTTGGGTGTCAAAGAGTTTAGCCACTCTGCAGCTCTGTCCCTCAGGGAGATGGGAAGAGAGTCAGTCTAGCCACCTCCTGTGAAGCTGATGTAGAACAAGCTCCTACCAATCTCAGGAAGGTGGTGAGATGGACATTGGGATCCTCGGTGATTGATCCGCTAAATTGAGGTGCATTCATGACCATAGTAACATAGTGCGTTTTGAATTGCCATTGCACTCCTGCTGGTAATGCAGGAATTACTATTGGTGAGGTGAGCCCTTCGACGCTTGGCGGGGGGTGTAATCCCTCATGTGCCTCTCTGGATTCTCCATATTGGTTTCTGAGGGGTTGCTTAGAATTTCTTCTTCAACAATTCCTTCTGTTGGTGAATCTTTTAGGAACACCTCCTGCTCAATTGGAGGATCCAGCACTAACCTCTTCCGAATCCTTCTTGTTACTCTTTCTATCTCTTGTTCGATTTCGTCAGGGTCTCCTTCAGAACGAGTTTTGACCATAAACCAAGATCAGATAACTGATAGTAATGCAGTTTCAAAAGAACAAAATAAAATGAAACAAACTAAAGGAAAATAAATTTAAATAGGACCAAAAATAAGAATCAAACTAAGCAACCGTGCCTCCCCGGCAACGGCGCCATTAACTTGTTGGGTAAAAACCTAACGGCAAGAATACCGGTCGATTATAGCAATTTTCCTAGAAGTGTCCCTCCAGGTTATCGAATCCAGGGGAGGCAGCGTTTTAGTTTAATTTTTAAGATCAAACAAAGTAAAATAACTCAAGTAACGGGGGGTTTGTTTGTTGAATTACTAAATACTGAAACAAACTGTAAATAAGAACAAGGATAACAAATGCAAGAGTAACAGTGAGCAAAACAATGATGTTTTTGAATTAATGAGAAGGGAAAATTCGGTTTACTATTCCTCCATTTCTTCGGTTCCTTTTTCAGTGTGTTTACCAAATTTAGACTAAAATCCTAGAACATAAATATTTCACGTTCGGTCTCCCGCTCGGTGAATTCTAATTAACAACTAATAAATTCTAACTCTCGTTATAAATTTACTAATTGCTAACAGCCTTAAGAATAATCCAGTTTAATGATCAGTTAATATCCTAGAGGAATTACCGTCTCTAAATTAACCGGTGTTGTTCCTGTTGTCTGTTATCTACCGCAGTTCTCACTTGTAAGCAGATAAACCGATAAAATCAAGTAATTGGCCAAATCACAAGATTTATAAAGATAAATAAGGAACAACACTTTAATCTGATAAAATGGTAAATCACAAAGATAATGGAACCTCAGAATTTAGATTACATAGCAAACCGAAATTTATGGAAACTACTCAGCCATGGAAATGAAATTACTACAACAATATGTGAATAACATTAAAGAAGATAAAGAAGAAGAAACTCTGTTTAAGGTTTGTTGATGGAGTCTCTGTGCACAAACAACAGTTCCTCTACTCAATCTCCACTTGTTGAAGTCTCCAGCTGCTTGATGGAAAATGGTGATATGAATGATACGTGGAAATGGATCGTGAATGGAGTTGAGGTATTTTTGCTTTCTGCAGAATTATGTGTGGTGTATGAAGAAAATGGTGATGGCTGGAACGTAAGAAAATGAGATGGAGATGGATGGAGAGTGTGAGATGCACTCCAGATGTGTGTCTTGAATGAGAGGAATTGAGTTCTATTTATAGAACTCAATACGTAGAGCATGTGGTGTACTGCTGGACTTTGTGAGTGGTTGTTTACGTGAGTGTTGTTGCAGGTTTTAGGGAAATAATTTGACTTAGTGGGATTAGAAGATGGAAAGTAGTAGCAGTGCATGAGGGTCTGGAAAGTGAGGATTATTAAGCATGGGGCGGCTGTTTATAATAAGAAGAGATAAATCTCTTCTTTTCAAGTTCGCGGCGCTACAGATCTCTGACTCAGCCGTTTGGTCCGGGACTTAGGTCCTGTATAAAGTCCCGGACCATGGTGTTAAACAGGTCGAGGATCCCTTCATTGTGTGGTCCGGGACTTAAGTTATGTATAAAGTGGACCATGCTTGAAATCCAGTCGAGATATCTGCCTCATTGTGGTCCGGGACTTAGGCTGTGTAATAAGTCCCGGACCATATCTGTATTCGATTCGAGATTTTGAGTCACAATGTGGTCCGGGACTTAGCTCCAGAATCAGGTCCCGGACCATGCTTGATTTTAATTCGAGAGTCTGTTGTTTTTGACTCAAATTTGCTGTCTGATTTTCCATGTGTTCCAACAGTGATGGGAATGTGTTTCTTTGAGATTAAAAACCTGAAAAAGCACACAAAACCCATAACAGAAGACAGTTGCAGTGAGAAGCATGAAAATGCTTATAAGACAGGAATTTAACAGTGAATAGCAACGAATTTGGTATCAAAAGATCCTTTAGAAATAGGTAAATTCCTGACTTATCACTAGGCAAGGGAATGAAGCTTCGTCCCTAACAGTGTAATCCTGAGTGATGTTAGCCTCACTCTACATGAAGATAGGGCGTCACCAACTAAGCCAATAGACAAACAATAAGCCAACCAACATATGAGCAATAAGCCGGTTCATCTGTATCTTTCTCTATAAATAGCAATCAATCTCATACATTTTCCATGCACACATTGGTACTTTCTCTCCTCTCTTGTATTCTCTTAACCATACTAAAAACGTCTGTCAAACCCCCGTGGACTAGATCATTCAAGATCAGACCACGTAAATCCTCGTGTCATCCTACTCCTTCTTAATCATTAGCTCAAAATGAAAAATCCATAACCACCTAAAGAAGTTAATCTAAACCTATATCACGTATTAAAGTCTAACACATCCAGTTCCACATTCTACTGAAAATCATTGTCTTACAAAGTATTATCAACACCACTCATATCATTGCCAACTCCTCAAAATTTTGAGTATCTAAAGGAGATTGTGAAGGTGGGGTGGATGTGGATCTGAGCTTGTTGAGGATTTTGACCTTGGTGAGGATTGAGACCTTGGTGGTGTGACCAATTCTAAATGAAATTTTAAGGGTGGGAGTGGTTGTGGAACTGATTGTGAAGGAGATTGTGTAGGTGGTGGGTGAGGAGATAAAGCTAGGGTTTCGGATTGTGAACCCACATCGTTGTCAACATCTACGCTAACAATAGGAGCCTCGTCGGTATTTGGACTGCAAAATAAGGTTTACCCATAGAAAATACCCTTAACTTCCCCCACACTAATTAAAACTTCACTTTTCCTGCTATGCTCAGACAACATTGTTTGGAGGGTTTCATCATTATCCAAGTCTACAATTTCCTTAGTAATATGACTAGTATACTTAAATACAGGGTTACTGGGAGAGAGACAAGAAAGTTGCTTACTTGCTTCTACATACACGTTCATCATGAATTTCATAAAGCTAAGCCTTGGTGCATCAAAATCCATCCCTAAATACTTCCATCTAACTTCTTTGTAGACGTAAACCACCTAGAGTCCTCCCATCTACTCATTGTCAAAATTAACAGCAAAAAATCATTTGGAAATGGCGAGGATGGGTTTTGGAATCTAAATCGCTTGAAATTGGAAGGAAATGGTAGGGATGGGAAGGGGAAATCAAAATTGCTCAGAGAGAATCGAAGTAAATTAATGAAATCAGATGAAAAATCAACACAAGCATGAGAGAACTGGAGGGAAAAAGAGCGTGATCGAAGAGATAGAAGGGAAAAAAATTGTTTTACTAAAACAGTAAAAAAATAGGGTTAATGATGGTTACTTTAAGTCAAGGAAAAATGGTCACTCTCTAGGGCATGTTAGTTAACATTAGTAACCAAACAGGGGTATATTGTGAATTTCACAATCTTTTTGTGGCATATGAAGAACAGGGGTATCATACTTGTCGTAGAATATTGTGAATTTTCTCTAACTCTTATGATATGAACTCATGAAATATTGTCCGTATAACCAACATATATATATATATATACATATATATATATATATATATATATATATATATATATTGTAAAGTTGTTAAATAAGTGAAAGGTATAAGATATTAATTTAAATACAAGGGCACTTTAAAATGAAAATTCTCTTCAAAATCCAAGATTGTGTGCAAAATTGTGTGAAGTGTTTACTTTGATAAAAGATATCAAAGTTCACTTTGTATTTTGTATAGGAATCATAGTTTGAATTTTTCTTTTTCTTTTTTTTTAATGTTTGTGAAATACCCCTGAACATTAAACGCATAAAATCATAACGCGTTTATGATTCGGACATAAATAACGTACGAACAATTAAATCTATATATGTATATATGTCGAATACGAAAAGTACACGTACGTAACGTTACGATATTGTAACGTTGTAAAAAATGATAACGTCACATAACTTTGTTACAAAAAAAATATATAATATAATAATAAAATAATAATAATATAATAACACGATATAATATATAGTTGTTCATATATAAAATGAACATATGCATAGCTTATAAAGAGAAAAAAAAGAGAGCAGATACGCTCCCGCTAAGGTTCGAACCGCGTACCTCTTGTATGCCTAGTGAACGTCTTAACCGGTTGAGCTATGCTCGAATTCGGTAATGATACTCACGAATATAAACTAGTAACCCTCCCCACTAAGTAAATACAGATAAATACCGCATCCTTTCTCCTCCCATCCTGTCTACCGATTTCTTTTTTCTTTCATCTATCGACAATCTGTTGCAGGATGATTCTCCGTTTTGTTTCCTTCTGCACACCCACCCTGCTCACGTCTGCATGCCATTGACCTAAAACATGGGCATGTTTAGTTCCACTTCCCTTTGTTCCAAGGAGTGCGTGCAGTCTCGATCAACTGGAGCAACAAAAGAAATAAAAGACCGATCCCAGTCACCAGGCAAGTCAATCAAGGCCATACCTTAAGAATTCCCTTATCCACCGAGGAGACATTCCCTTGGAACTCCAGCCTCGTTAAACAAAATCTTATGCCATACTTCCTTGTAACTTGAGATCCCAGGCAGACCTTATTCCCTCTTGGTTGCAGTAAAAACCGGTAAAATGTATCAGGCGCTGTCTTCTCTTCCAAACTCCCACGCCCATGGGAATCAGCAGTGACCAACATCTGTATTAATAAGCCCATGCTTCCTTATTCCCTCCCTGTCTGTAGACCGTGGCTCCAGTTCTGAAAATTTGAAACGAAGAGGAAGGTAAGCTGCGATCAACTTCTCCATCTTCTTCCTTCATTACATCGGTTAAGAAAAAAAAGACAACCATGGTTATTGACCTCTCTGTTTTCCTTCCTTCACGCATGGAAGCTGCTGGGATAACCTTATGAGTTGTGCTGGGACATTGTTGAGGGAAAGCCCATGACAGGCTGAAGAAGAAAAACTCATTCACTGTGAGAATATGAGCCATCCTCCTTATAGTCTTTCCCTTGGGTTCCTGAGT